>QZLH01000304.1:89997-107232 GCA_003833135.1 Oehlia diaphana | reverse complement strand
AAGATTAGATATAAAGAGTAACCGAGTGTATATTGATGGTAAATGAACTAGAGTTCTCAATATAACTAGGGAGGAGCTTTATCAGAAGTACGTTGCCAAAAATTGGATTCATGAAACGGATGAAATTGATATAGATGGAGTAGAAGACGTTCCTCAAAATAGACCCACTGCTGACCCTAATGCATTAAACCGATTCTTAGCAGAGATAAGAGGAACTCCTGTTAATGCTGAACCACTAAAAGTAACAAAAACTGTCATACAGCAATCATCTCCACAAAAGCTTAAATGTAAAGTGGTTACTGAAAAATCGTTTAAAAAACCACCAGTTCTACCTAAACCTGATCACTTAAAAACAAAGTCTACCATTGAGGAAAAATCTGTAGCTATTACAAAAGAGACTGTAACAGAAAATGATGTTAATGACTTCTTAGAATAACTCTTATCCTGTGAACTAGGTCCATCAAATTCGTCACCCATAAAATCTGAACCTCCTGTAAAGCCTGAATCCCCTGCACCAGAAACTGCTAAGAAGAATACAATTGAGTCTTTGGTTCAAGATCCTTAGCCAAAGGAAGGTACACAAGCCTACTGGAACTGGCTCGAATAACACAAATGGGACAATAAGCCTTAGGTCAAGAAAACACGTGAAGAGGCCTTTAGTACCTTTTCAATAAGGGCAAAGAGTACTGGGCTAAATATATAAATGAATCGGATGAGTATAACTGGAAGATTCTCATCGAAGAAGTAAAGGAACTTGATAAAATCAGGCACAAGACGAACCTCTATAGTTGGCATATGATAGAGGCTATAAACTACTTTAAGGATTGGGTGAAATATACTAAGGATTTGCCTGTAGGAAAATTGGTAACTGGTAAAGAATTAGTCAAGATACTAAAGACGTATCAGGAAAATAAAAATGCCGAAATCATTCTAGTACCTTCCAGCTACCAGACTATAAAACTGGATAAGGGTAAAGCAGTAGAACCCTGTATAGAAAACCATGAAATGGAACGTGAATGGGAAAAAGCCAATGGAATCGTCGATGAATTTGATGATGAGGGTTTTGAAAATATCTGCGAAGATTTGAGTACCTTCTAATTATTTCTTTTTTATAGATATCTTCTATAATTGAATGCAAATTGCAAAAAAGTAAAATGACGCATTATCAAAAAGTTGTCCGTGCATTACCAACAAGACCAGATATCAAGGAACTCCAGTTTTCAGGTGCGTACTTTCTCGAGAAGCAATAGCAAGACTTGGACAGCGGCTACAAATCCAGTATCCAAATTGTAAATTCCAAATTCTGCTTCCCTATGAAAATTAGAAGCCCAGACAGTGGACTTCAGGTGGGAAAGAATCCAACCTCTTTTTATTGCTAAACCATTATGATGAGGCATAAATAATTACCAGTTAATGGAAGAGATCCTAATTACTTTAACCGATTTAGAGCTCCAAATAGGTCAGGTCAACCCAGGTGATCCGTCAGGTTGACCCGAAATTTTCAGGTCAGGTTGACAAATTATTGACCTGATATCAGATCAGGTAAATTTTTTAATCTATCCGGGTCTATCCGGGTCAGATTCAGGTCACATATATTAAATTATTATTACATTTAAATGTAAAATATTTATTAAATAAATAAATCTGTTGATCGGAATAATTGAACCAAATTAGTAAATTGATTATCAATTGTTTGTTATAAATCTATGAAAAACTTTTTTTTTTTGTAAAAAAAATTTTTCTTTTTTTACTTCATAAATATAAAATGTCTAGAGAAAAACGTAAAAGTAAAAACAATAAAGAGTTTAAAAATAATAATATTCATAAATCAAAGCGTTATCGTAAGGAAAAAATGTTATTTGATCAAGAAGAGGATGAAGTATTATTTCAAGAAGATGAGATATTACTTCAAGAAGAAATATTAAGTGAAAAAGATATAAATGAAGAGGAACTGCGTATAAATGAAGAAGAATCACGTATAAATGAAGAAGAACCACATATAAATGAAGAAGAACCACATATAAATGAAGAAGAACTGCATATAAATGAAGAAGAACTACGTATAAATGAAGAAGAACTGCGTATAAATGAAGAAGAACTGCGTATAAATGAAGAGGAACTGCGTATAAATGAAGAAGAACTGCGTATAAATGAAGAACAAAATATTCAAGACGAAAATAAAGCTGATGAATCAGTTTTAAGCACATTGGACGAAAATAAAAAAGGAAGTAATGTGTGGAATCATTTTGATAAGTTTAAAGATGAAAAGGGCGTAATATGGGCAAAATGTCGATATTGCAGGTAAAGAATTTTTATATTTCAATACGGTTAAAAAATTCCTTTATAATTTATATAATATATTATTTAACAGTGGCGGTAAATATAATATGGGCAAAGGGAGCTCAACGGGTAATTTAAATCGCCATCTTAAGTTACATCCAAACAAAGTTGATCCTCCTACTATGAAGCAAGTAGAATTGATGAATAATTTTCTACGTGAGGATAATCAACGATTAGTAAGTATAATTTATTTATTTTATTTTTAAAGTAATAACTTATTCATTAATTAAACCTATTTATAGATATTTACAAATGAGATTTTTCGGGAAAAACTTGCTACATGGATCGCCGCAGATGATCTGCCATTTACCACTGTTGAATCTCCCGAGTTTGGTTATTTGATTAATCTTTGTAATCCATCAGCACGTGTTCCAACTGCAGATACGGTTAAAAATGATATTTTAAAAATTTTTAAAAATTATCAAAGAAAAATTCAAAATTTATTACAGGTTAGTAAAGAATTTATAAATTTAATTTTATTATTATCATATAATTAAATTAATTTACTTACCTTTTAAAATTGAAGAACGTTCCAGGAAAAATAAGTTTTGCGTTAGATGCTTGGACCTCTCCTAATATTCTTGGATTTCTCGGCATAACATGCCATTATATTGATGCTAACTGGAAACTTAGAGATATTCTTCTTGATTTTGTTTATTTAGAGGGTTCTCATTCAGGCGAGAATCTGGCAAATGCATTTTTAAAATGCCTTGAAGAGAAAAAAATATTCACAAAGGTTAAGTATATATTAATATATATAATGTATTGTAAAGACAAAATAAAAATACTAATGATGATACTATAATATACTTAATTTAGACCCTTGGAATAACAACGGACAATGCCGCTAATAACAATACCTTTCTTAAGGAATTTGAAAAGGCGTGCATCAAAAATCACATTGAATTCCATCATAAGCGAAATCATGTCAGATGTATCGCTCATGTGATGAACCTTGCCGTTCAAGAGATACTAAAATATATCAAAGCGGGAGAACCACAAGATGAAGATATAATTTTAGATGATATTTTGAATAATACAAATCTTTTTACAAATAAAATAATACCTAAGGTAAGAATTAAACACTAATATTTTTTATTATTCTTCTAAAATAAAAATATTTATTATTAATTTTTATTTAGCTGAGAAAGCTTATTGTAAAAATCAGAGCTTCACCACAGCGCCGTGAAAGATTTTTTCGCCAATGCAATAGTCAAAATATTAAAGAATTAAACCTTATTTTAGACGTTAAGACGAGATGGAATTCAACGTACCTAATGTTAAAACGCGCTCTTGAACTTCAAGTGGTAAAACTATTAAAATAAATATATATAAATATATACTAGATATAATGTATTAACTTATTTCATTTATACAGCCTCTTGATAATATTGCAGCTATTGACCGAGAGCTAAATGATTTTTCCATCTTGTCGGATGAATGGAAAATTATAGAAGAATTATGCCGAGTACTTAAAGTAATATTTATTAATTATTAAATTTATCATCATTTATTTCAATTAAATTATAATTTTATAATTTAGATTTTCCAAGATGCTACCGAATACATGTCTCAATCAAAATTCATTACGCTTTCGGCATCAATTCCTGTGTATAATGCCTTATTAGAACATATAGAAAATCTTTTAGATGAACAAAATACAAATTACTGCCCGATTCTGGAAGTTCGTAATGCAATAAGAATGGGGTACGAAAAACTCAAGGAATATTATGCCAGGACGGATGATTCATACATTTATCCAATAGCAACGAGTAATTTATAAATTTTTTGTATTTTACTATTTTTATAATATTGTATAAAATTTAAATTGTTTAAATTTTATGCATCTGTAATTTTTTAGTCCTTGATCCACGAATAAAATTAAAATATTATACCCAACAAAAATGGGAACAAGAATATATCAATGCTTCTTTAAAAATTATTAAAGAGACATACAACAATAATTACAAAAATACTTTTCAAAATACCGATAGTTTAGTTGAATCTGTCAGGAATGATTTTTTCTGCATGTTTGAATTGGATAACAATGATAAGGATGAAGATGAGCTGGAAGAGTATCTCCGAAAACCTGCAGTGGCATTTAAAACAGATCCACTACAGTGGTGGAAAGTAAGTTATAAAAAAATTTTAATAATTCCAATAAATATTATACTGACATTTAATTATATTTGCATTATAGACACATGAAGCAACCTATCCACACCTTGCGAACATGGCAAGAGATTTTTTAGCGATTCCAGGTGTGAATTTGTTTGATTTTGTTGTAATTTTTAATTTTTTTTTATTTTATTTAATATAATTTTTGAACTTTTTAGGCACGAGTGTACCTGTAGAAGAATATTTTCTGGAGGAACTGACCTAATTACAAAGAGACGTTCTAGTTTAGGACGAGAAACTATTCAAGCATGTATGTGTCTGAAAAACTGAATAAAAAATGAAAGAGTAGAATAATAATATATATGTACGCGGTATGCCAAAACTTAATAAATCATCATATTGCATTAATGTTTGTTGTAATTACTACATATACCGGCAGGTTCTATAAATAACCGTATTGTTAATTTTGAAACCTAGCACATTAGTACATTACCGTTTACATATAAAAAAATTATTTTTATCGGTTGGCAAAAAAAACTTCGTTATTTTTATTAAAATTCTCATAAACCACTTTGATGAAATTATACAAAAATATTCAGGTCGGGTCGGGTGCCCGACCTGACCCGACCAAAAAATCAGGCTCCAATCAGCTGCGGTTTCAGTATCAGTCGTATGATTAACCGATAATCTTTTTTTTTTTAATGGCGAGTTATTTTTTTATCTGCAGGAAATACTTTGGGTAAGTTGTAATGGAGGAAGTTTTACGCCATTTACTTAAAGAAATGTTAATAAACGTTATTAACGTTTTTTTTGTTTATTTTTATAGGAAACGGCTTTGGAGCTTGAGTAAGTTGTAATGAAGAGATTTTTGTGTTATTATTTAAAGAAATGTAAATAAACTGAATATTCTTAACGTTTCCTTTTATTTATTTGTAGAGAACGGCCTTGGAGACCTTAGGTAAGTTGTAATAGGGGATTTTTGCGTTTAGAAATGTTAATAAACTGAACGTTATTAACGTTTCCTTTATTTTTTATTTTTAGTAAATCGTATTCTGTACAAATGTAAGGTAGATTCCTAACAAATAAACAACCAGTTTCGCCTATAGATTCTTTAGGTGGGATGTCAGCGGGTTGATAATTTGAATTGTTATTCGTTCTTTTGTTGGATATTATGTGTTCTTCATCGTGATTCATATAATGGGATGGCGTGCCTTTATCTCACTTTTTTCTTTATCAGTTCGCTATCGTCACCATCATTAGATTCGCTGTCAGATGAAGTATAGGAACGGCCTTTAGATGACAGTATGTGCATTAGAGAAGGGAGATTTGATAATTTTTTTTTAGGAACGGCTTTTAGATAACGAACAGGCCACGGTATGTGTATTAGAAAGGGAGATTTGATAATTTTTTTTAAGGAAGGCTTATTAACATTTNTGAAGAGATTTTTGTGTTATTATTTAAAGAAATGTAAATAAACTGAACATTCTTAACGTTTCCTTTTATTTATTTGTAGAGAACGGCCTTGGAGACCTTAGGTAAGTTGCAATAGGGGATTTTTGCGTTTAGAAATGTTAATAAACTGAACGTTATTAACGTTTCCTTTATTTTTTATTTTTAGTAAATCGTATTCTGTACAAATATAAGGTAGATTCCTAACAAATAAACAACCAGTTTCGCCTATAGATTCTTCAGGTGGGATGTCAGCGGGTTGATAATTTGAATTGTTATTCGTTTCTTTGTTGGATATTATGTGTTCTTCATTGTGATTCATATAATGGGATGGCGTGCCTTTATCTCACTTTTTTCTTTATCGGTTCGCTATCGTCACCATCATTAGATTCGCTATCAGATGAAGTATAGGAACGGCCTTTAGACGACAGTATGTGCATTAGAGAAGGGAGATTTGATAATTTTTTTTTAGGAACGGCTTTTAGATAACGAACAGGCCACGGTATGTGTATTAGAAAGGGAGATTTGATAATTTTTTTTAAGGAAGGCTTATTAACGTTTTTCCTTTTAATTTTTAGGAAACGGCCTTGGGATAACTCAGAAAGCCGAACAGGCTGTAGTATGTGTGTGAGGGGGGTTCATTAATTTTTTTAAGGAACGTTTCCTTTTCTTTATTTATAGGATTAAATCATTGTAGTTTGTAGAATTAATTAAAATTTATAGTCATTAATAATAAAATTTTTCCAGTTGTATAAAATTTAACTAATTAGTATTGTTATTGATATTATTTTATATATCATAAATAATTTTTTTTTATTTAGTAATAAAATACAACTCAAAAAAAAAAAAATTTTTTTTAATAAAAATCGGGTCAGGTTGGATCGGGTCAGGTCAAGTTACTTTTATATTCGGGTTGACACTTAACCCGATCCGAAAAAAATGAGACGGGTCGGGTTAAGTCAATTACCTGACCCTACCTGACCCGTTCGGAGCTCTAAATATAATAAAAAATAAATAAATAAAATAAGTTTCGTACTTGTACTTACGAAACTTTGGGTTTTCGTTCTTTGGAAGCCCACCGGATCTAAAAAAATAAAGAAAAGAACGGTTATTAGTAACCGTTCATTAATATAATAAAAAAAAAATAAATAAAATAAAAGTTTCGTACTCGTACTTATGAAACTTTGAGTTTTCGTTCTTTGGAAGCCCACCAGACCTAAAAAAATAAAGAAAAGAACGATTATTAATAACCGTTCATTAATATAATAAAAAAAATAACAAAAAAAATAAACCAAGATTCATATATATACTTATGAATCTTAGTTTTTTTCGTTCTTCAGAACTCAGAAGCCCCTCCCAAGACGCTGAACCTATAAAAAAGAAAGAAAAAGAACGGTTAATAACCGTTCATATTAAGAAAAAATAAAAAAAAACTCCAAAGAATTCGTACTTACAAATCTTTGGAGTTTCTATACTTCGAAAGCCCACTCAAAAGCTGAACCTAAAAAAAAGAAAAGAACGGTTAGCAACTGTTCATAATATTAAAAAAAAAGAAATAGAACTAAGATTCATACTTACTTACGAATCTTGGTTTCTTCTATTCTTCGGAATTCGAAAGCAACCCGAACCTAAAAAAGAAGAAAGAACGGTTATTAATAACCGTTCATAATAATATTACAGTAAAAAAAAAAATAAAATAAATCAAGATTCGTAGTAGTTACTTACGAATCTTGGTTTTTTCGGTTATTCAGAAATCAGAAGTCATCCGAACCTAAAAAAAATAAAGAACGGTTATTAATAACCGTTCGTAATAATATTAAAAAAAAAACTAAGGTTCGTAACCTTAGTTCTCCTTTTTCTGACCTTCAGAAGTCCACCTGATCCTATAAAAAAAAAGAAGGAGCGGTTAGTAAACCGTTCCATAATAACAAAAAAGAAAATAAAAAAAACAAGATTCTTACGAATCTTGGTTCCCCGTTCGCTGAAAGTCTACCGAATCTATAAAAATAAGAAAGGAACGGTTAGTAACCGTTCCATAATATTGATAAAACTAAGATTCGTAATATGGAATATTTACGAAACTTAGTTTTTTCCCGTTCTTCGGAAACTCACCCAGACGCCGAACCTATAAAAAAAAAAACGGTTATTAGTAACCGTTCATTAATAAAATAAATAAAAAAATAAATTAAATAAAAGTTTCGTACTCGTACTTACGAAACTTTGGTTTTCATTCTTTGGAAGCCTACTGGACGGACCTAAAAATAAAGAAAAGAACGGTTATTAGTAACCGTTCATTAATAAAATAAATAAAAAAATAAATAAAATAAAAGTTTCGTCATACTTACGAAACTTTGATTTTCATTCTTTGGAAGCCCACCGGACCTAAAAATAAAGAAAAGAATGGTTATTAGTAACCGTTCGTTAATATTAAAAAAAAATGAAAAAAAAGACCAAGATTCGTACTTATTAAGTACGAATCTTGGTTTTCCATTATTCTTCGGAACTCAGAAGTCTGCCCAAAACCTATTAAATAAAAGAAAAAGAATGGTTAGTAACCATTCGTTAATATTAAAAAAAAAAATAAAAATAAAGAACCAAGATTCATAGTTACGAATCTTGGTTTCCCCAATCTTTGGAAGCTTACTCGAATTCTATAGTCCAACTGGCACCGGCGTTCTACAAAAAAAACAATAAAAAGAAACGTTAATTCGTTTCTTAAATTTAAAAATAAAAAAACAAAATTAAAAAAAAAAATATAAAATATATGTAAGTTTCAAAACGAAACTTACATTACTTCTAAGAAAAAGAAGCAGAAAGGGGGAAGGGAAGGATGAAGGGGAAGGGAAGGATGAAGGGGAAGGGAAGGACGAAGGGAAAGGGAAGGACGAAAGGGAAGGGGAGGGATGATAGGGGAGGGACAAAGTGGAAGAAGGGAAAGGGGAGTTTAAAAAAGATGATCCTTTTTTTCATCTTTTTTAAACTTTTGATATGCGTAACACATGATGTTTAATTAGCTGCAGATTCTGCAATTTCGCAGATTACTGCAGAATTTTTTTAATAAATCTGCAGAAACCTGTAAAATTGCAGAATTTCGCAAATTTTATAAAAAAACTTCTGCGGTAATCTGCTAAATTGCAAAATTCACAGAACTTTGCAGAAATGCGTAAAAAAGTGTAAAAAAAAATGCGGAAAACTGTGAATTTTGCAGTTCTTCGCAGATCTGCACCCTAAAAAATTTTCCGATGTATGTAAATATTATAATAAATTAGTAGCAAAATTACACATAAATATTTTTTTTATCTATATTTTTTAAATTTTAAATCAGCTGTTTGAAATACCTAGTATTCTAAAGGAGTCAAATTGGGTCAGATTTTGAGATGTATTTGAACTCAACCTGAGTGTAAAAGTAATGATTCAGATTTAACTTAATTCGATTATAGTCTAACTTAAATAACCCAATTTGACCTGTCAAGTTATATTTAATATAAAAAATTGAAATTTATAGTTAACGTTAAAAATATAATAAAAGATTTAGGTCATTAGATCAAAATAAAAGTATAATCTGATTTGATGGGTCAAGTCAAGTTTATGCAGATTACAGGTCATTAAATCATATAACCTTAACCTAATCTCTAAATACGAGTCAGAAACCTGATTTGATCTGACCCTTTCAGAATACTAGAAATACCTCAAAAATATATAAAATTTTATTATACACTTGAAAATAATACATAATAAAAGAAGAAAAAACTATTTTAAATTGTTTTACATAAAAATATTTAGTATATACTTGTTAAAATCTTGATATAATTTTAACTTTTTATCATAAAAGAGCAAAAACATATAAAATTAAGAACAAAGCTTTGCCTATATAGAGCTAATATATACAACTTTGACTTCTGAGATTGGTTACTTTTCTATGTGTACGTGTTGAAAAAAATAAAAAAAAGTGAAATTAGTTTAACCAATTATGAAAGTGATTATATCTGCCGATTTGTAGAATTAGCCAAAATTAAGATTTTTATAAAATTTATTCGTTTAACAAAAATTGTGTTTTACAAACTTAAATTAAATATGTATTATATATTCAGATGATTCAAATTTATTAGAAAATAAAAAAAAATTTTTAAATTATATTCAAAAACAATGATAATTCCTGCTTCTTTTTTCAATCACTTTTAATCACTTTTTAATTACTTTTTTATTAAATGAGTTAAAAAAGTTGTAAATATATAAAGTGGTTATTTTTAAACAGTAAGTAAAAGAAAAAATAAATGAATATTTTTTTATTTATAAGAAAATTTATTTTTTATTTGTTTTTAACTTTATTTCCTCTTTTTTTTTTGTAAAATATATATTAAATTAAAATATAAACTATGATATTGGATTTTTGAAAGTTTTTTTTTATTTTTTATTATACTACCGTATATAGCGGGCCACAGTACTCCAGGTATCTTGCAAAAATCAGGGGTTTGACTTTGTACCCTCGGGTACTAAATAAAGCCTAAAAATTCTGTTTTTTGCGAATATCTCATGATCTACTAGTTCAATTTAAACGATCTTTTTTTTATTTTGAATAGCTCAATGAAAGCTATCAAACAAAAAATAGATAACTCAAATCTGATTACTGGATCATGAGATAATTGTAAAATATCCTTCCGGGTACTATACAATTCTATGAAATTTTTCAAGGGGGGTACTATGCATAGGGGGGTACTATAGCCCGTGATATATGGTAATTATCTTCTATTTTTTGATATTTAGTTTAATAGTTTTATTCAATTAAAACCTTAAATAATGAATAATTATCATTAAATAAGACAAAAATTATTCAAGATCTTTTGTGAAAATAATTTTTTGGTAAGTAATATATATACTAACTTAAAAATTTATTTATATCAAGTTTTATGCAATTTACATGTTTGTTAATATCTCAATATCTATGTATGCTAATCAAATAATTTTATATTTATTTAAAAGGTAGAAGTGTACTTTATTTTAGTAATTAAAGATCATTTAAATTGAATCACTAGATGTAGAAATATTAACAATCAAAGTTAAAAATTAAAAATAATTATACTGAGCATATTTACTCAACAACTAGTGATTCAATTCATGTGATTTTAGATTTATTAGATAGGCCTTTATTTTCTCTTTTAATTGAATATAAATTTATCCATTTAGTATATATGTACATCAAATTATTTAAAATTTTATCACAATAATTTTGTTCTAATTTTTTAAATTTTATTGGTTATATTAAAAAAAATAAAAAATTATATGACGATCAATTTTATTCACATTAGCTGATATTGATCTATTATTTTTATACACCTGGTGATTTGTATTTATATGATAAAGTTGGGTTTTTTTGATGCAAAAGCTAAATTCCAGAAATTAGTGCATATGTAATAAATGATAAACCTGTATAACATTTAAGTTAGCCTCCCATTTATTTATCTAACCCCTATATTATATTATATTATTACACATGATATTTATTAAGATTTATGATAAGAACGTAATATATATTTTATTTAAGAAATAAATCATTGTTAGAATAACAACTGATACAAAAAAAAATTTGTGAATATATCACTGTTATCCCTCAAATGGTAAAACATTGCAGGCAAATTTGCCTGCAATTTTACCAAAAATTCAGTTTTCATATAATTTTATGAAATGAAATTATTCTAATAAAATATTTTCTGCAAAGAGCTTAAATCATAATTTATGTGACAATGATCATTATTTATTAATTATATATTATAAGATTGAAGATTAACCATTGATCAATAGTTGTATTTTTTAAATAACAAAAAATTTTGAAAAATTTTGCATTCAACTTTAATGATCTCATTGGGATTTGATTGCAGCTATATTAAAGCTTAATAGAATATGTAAAATTTTCTATGAATAACAACATTTGTTATAATGATTTTTAATGTTTAGAAGTGGTATTATAACTTTACATAGAATTCTAGAAAGAGAATTATTTTAAAAAATACATAAAGTTAAATTTTATCATCTCTATTTTGTTTATTAGAGTGTGAAGTTTCATAATGAAAATAAGAAATATATTAAAATGCTTTGTAGTAAAGCAGAATATTATGGTAAAAGAAAATTAATTTATTATATAAAAATTCTGATATTATTTTTTTGAGTTTAATTTATCGATGATTAACAGTCATTAGTCATATATTAAAACCATACAATTGATGCTAAAAATGTAAGTCAATATAGCTGCAAAATTATAGGATAATCTAAATCATATTAGCAAATTTTTATATTTGGATATAAATTTATTTTAAAAAATTGCAGACAAATTTGCTAGCAAAACTGTTTAAAGGATATAATATGAATAAAAAGACTAATTATCTTTACTTAATGCCTCTGGTACCATTTTAGTGGAAGGATACATGATAACATTTACTGGAATAGATACATTAGAAAAATAACTATTAATTGTTCCATTCTTATTATGCCATCTACTTTGATGTATTTGTAATTACTTAAGTTGTGGATTACAACTATAAAGCTGACCTTATATAACCAACCTGGTTGAATCTATATTTTGAAATCGATCTAGATGATGATTGTTATTAGCATTAGATATTGTTACATCAAAAATATTTTTCACTTCCTTGCTAGGACATGCTGAATTCTAAAAAAGAATTATAAAACTAGAACATGCTTGAATGGAAAGAGAATCTAAGAAAAATTGCAAATTTCGGGCTAGATGCATCCAGATAACTAAGAAAATTCTTAATGAAGATCTATGATCAAATATCACCCCTTTTTTGAATGGATTAGAACTTGATGTCTTCCAAAATATCAAAGCACAACATCATTTTCATAGCAGTAGATGTCAAAAAACTCAAGGATATTGTTAATCGTAAAAAAGATGCATTTGTCTAGATAATGGAATTTTCCTTATTGAAGTATGTCTAGCATCCAAAAGTATTGATGTCTTATAATCAATAGTCTTACTAATATGTGACTCTATGTTTAATTAGCAGATAAATATATTGTATATCACAGTTATTCTTAGAATACAGTGTAATCAGCTATGATGATCATGGGTATAATTTTGCTTCTGAGAATAAATTTGGTTGCACTTATTTTTTGTTTTACAGTCGACAATAACCATTACGTTATTTTATATAATTATTATGTAATTATCTACGCTGTACAATTAATAACATTTCGTAAACTCGTATAAGGTACTATCATATTTTTTCTCCTTTATTTTTTGTGTTTGAGTTCCCTCTGATCTTCTGGCTTGTAATTCTCCTTCGGGCTTCTCCGCTTGGGAACGGCAAAGCCGTGTTAAATCCGGAGCGATCTTAACTAAAAAAAAAATCAACGATCCAGTACTTGCTTTATTGAGGTTTTTATGTAACGGTGAAGGCCAATCAGCATCGACTCACGATTAACATTGATAGACCGCTCCGGACTAATAAGCAGTTGATAATTATTTATGAGCGATCTTAACTATGTATGATATGTATTCCGGATAGTTTTATTTATCGTTGTACTGTACAATGATAATGAAAAATTGTTGTTAACCAAAAAAAATATTCATTATTCATGCGACAAAACTATAAAAATCGATTCCAGATTACAGTTCATCTCAGATTTCACACGAAACGCTTTTCTAAAAGTTCAACTAACAATGATTTCTTTATTTGGGATTTCTTCTCTTTTGGTAACTTTGATAGTTATCTATGTATCTCGATTCTATTATCGTTATTTTACCCGTAAGAACCCTCTACCCGGTCCATTCCCACTTCCACTTATTGGTAACATTCATCTAAGTATTGGAATGGGATTTAATGAATTTTTTACGTCAATGCATAAAAAGTACGGAGACATGTTCGAAATATATTTGGCAGGTGAACGTAATATCGTATTATGTAGAGCAGATTTGACTGATAAGTTGAATATGCCTTCAACGAAATCTAACTTCTTCACTAGATTTGTCACAGATGAATCATTTATTGAATATGAGTTATATGGAGCAGGAATAGGCAGTAACAATGATTTTGAATCTTGGAAGTTTAATCGTCAATTTTTTGATCAATCTATTTTGACACCGAATTTTAATTATCAAGCTGTTGAATGGGTAAACGTATTATGTAAAGAAATGGAATCTTATTGGGTTGACCTTGGAGAAAACTATGAATTAGATCTTAGTAAATGGATGCATAGATTTACAAACGAGATAATTTTTAAAGTTACAACCAGCATAAAAAATAATTCTGTTGCTTCTTATTATAATTCCATTCTTGAAAGTGACAATACTTTAAAAGGAAAAAAAGTAGAAACGGTTGAAACGGTTGAGGAATCTGAAAAGTTTGTTAAGTCAGTTGAAACTTACGTAAGGGGACTGATGTATCTTACAGTTTGTAAACAGTTTGTGCTTCATTATGTTCCATTTGTTCGCGAAAAGTGGAAAAGTTATTTGGAAAACAAGGATTATTTGCTTAACAAGTTAGGTAAAGTTGTTAAAGAAAGAAAAGCTGAAATTGAGAATACACCGTTAGATCAGCCTCTTCGTCACGACATGGTGACATCCTATATAACCGCGAATACGCCACGTGATATCAACACGGTAAAACGTTCCGGTGCTGATTTACTGAGACCAGCGACTGACAGAGAGATTCGTGGAATGATACTCGATAGTTTGCTTGGTGGAACCGAAACTGTAAATAAGAGTTTTTTATTTAAGAAAACATCAAGATTATAAATTCACCTCTTTTTAATCTTAATCATATAGGTGGCTAATATTTTTTGCTTTATTGTATATTATCTCGGACGTTATCCTGAAGTGAAACAAAAAGTACGACGTGAATTGGATGAAGTTCTTGGAAATGACTTAACAAAACTTGTAACATATGAAAATCTTGAAGAATTACAATATTGCGAGGCAGTTATCAACGAAGTGTTTCGTAATTGCCCTGTTTCGTTCATGATGCATCGGTTAAATACCGAAAGTGATAATGTTGGAGGATACGAGTGGCCAGCGTCAACTCGATTTCTAATGCTTTATTCTGCAATAATGAATCACAAGGATAATTGGACCGACCCTGATAAATTCGATCCTGATAGGTGGTACAAGATTGAAGAAAGTGACAAATATTTACTCGAAAAACAAAAAGCGAAAAATGTTTTCCCTATGTTTGGAGGAGGGATCAGAATATGTCCAGGAAAAAAGTTGGCGATTATAGAATTAAAATCTTTAATGATATATTTCAGAAAATATGATATTGAAATGGCTGATATCAATGCACCACTTAAACTTAGACGTGAATATATTAACACTGCTGAAGATTTCATTGTCAAGGTTAAACCAAGAAAATTCTAAAAATTGTATTTCGTTAGAAATTTGGGCGTGCAAATTCAATTTACTATTCTGATAGTTTTTTCATTTTTTGTATTTCATATAAGCTAATAGTATCATACACAATGTATTTGTAATCAAAATCTTATCATGTTTCTATCCCAACAGTATTTTGTAAAATAAAACAATGTTTAAAAGGTAAAAAGGTTAACACTTAATTGAGTTAATGAGTTGTACAGTGCATTATTCTTCTGAGTATACAGTATGCGAAAATTATTATGTCTTACTTATTTCATGTATAATATCTGTAAAAGAGATCTTTGATTTATTCCTATTAGGGATTGGAAATCGATTAACGCGATTAATCGTTTCGCAAGTTTTGATTCGATAATCGAATATTTCAAAAAAAAAAAATTTATGGCGCAGCATTTTGTTAATCACGTTTTAATGAACATTTTATTTTCTATAATAATGAATTTTTCTATATTTTAAATTTATTCAAATAACTAATGTATAATAATGTCAATATCTGCTAGAAAATTTAATACTTAAACATCTTCTACTCTATATATATCAATATATTCTCTATTTTTTTTTAAAAAACATGAACTGGTTAATAACAATGAACTCAAACAGTTGATGGTATACTTCATTGCTAGTTTATGTAATACTGGTTATTGATTATTGTTTGTTAACCATCATAAATAAGGATTATATTCTTCAAAGAACAGGCAATTTTACTATATCAAAATAATGTTAATTCATCCTTTATTGGTGCAGCTTTAGCATTCTTTTTTCTAAAAAAAACTACTCATTTCTGTCATTAAATCATCTTATTCTTATCAGTAGATGTTTTAGAAATATCAATTTGTTCATTTTGTTTAAAGATCATAAATTCTTAACTGGCTAAAAATATATTAATTTTTCTTAGAAGGAATTAATAAAATCTAAGCTTTGAAGTGAAGGTCAAAAAAAGATTCTTTCAGGCTAAAGTTATTTACTTAAATCTCTTCAAAATCCTACAATTAGTTTCTCTAAATTTTACTATAATTTTATTATAATTTTAAAAAGATTTTAGCAGTTTTAGCATTTATAATAAGTTTTGCCAGGTTTTGCTTTCTCCAGAGTTTTGCCAACATTTTAATAAGAATTTCATATAGTTTTAGCAAAGTTTTGCTATTTCAGCATTTTGCTAACTTATCAAAACCCTTTAGTTTTTCAAGTAACCTTTATTTCAGACATAATTTTTAGGAAAAATCCATTTTGATATTAAATCCTCTAATATTATATTTCTGCAAATTTTGCATCATTAGTTTTCAATGAAGTAAAATCAGTTTCAAGTCTTTCTCTTAAATTACATATACAGTCGCACCTCCATAAGTGCACGCACCTGAGACCCAGCCATGCACATGCAGTTAGGAAGTGTGTGCACTTAAAAAACAGCCAATAAAAAAATCAATATTAGTAATTGGAGAGAATATTTATTTAAATTCGCTTTTATTTTATATTTTCATTTTAATGAAAGAATTGCATATACAAAATGATCTGTGGTGTGAAATAATATAATAAAATTAAAAAAATTGAAAAATATTTTTTATTCAAAAAAATGTAAATTGTCAAATTTATCTATTTTAAAGAACCAAACAGCTATTGATGATTAGTCAATATTACATAATAGTCACATGAATGCATTTATGTAGGGTGTTCTGATATATACCCAGAATTCAGAATTATATGCACGTATAGAACATAGATGATGTGCACTTAGCTCTAAGTCTTTAGCTTGAAACCAAGTTATGGCGTGTATATAGGGAGGGAATACACTTATAAAGGGTGCACTTATGAAGGTGCGACTGTATATGGATATATACACAGGTCGAAATGTGAAAAATCAGGCATCAATCAGTCACCAATCGGGTACCAATCAGGTAGCTGATTGGTGACTGATTGGTAACCGATTGGTGACTGATTGGCATTTTCGCCAA
>QZLH01000304.1:36213-89074 GCA_003833135.1 Oehlia diaphana | reverse complement strand
CAAACTGCCTGATTGGTGACGGTATTTGGCGAAAATGCCAATCAGTCACCAATCGGTCACCAATCAGCTACCTGATTGGTGCCCGATTGGTGACTGATTGATGCCTGATTTTTCACTTTTCAACCTGTGATAAAATCAATGGTTAGATATTTTACATCACTTACTAAAAGATATGCATTTATAGGAAATTATGAAAATGTAATTCAATATGTTAAAATGAGCTGCAAAATTCAGTGTGTCAAACATGGTAATGATTATCACAACTTGAATATTGATCATAATACTGTAATTTTTAGATGTTAAACAATATGTTAATCTACTAAAATATTGATCAATATCTTGTTCAATATCACAATTATATTCCTATTCAATACCTTATTCAATAACTTTGTGACTTTATTATATACTATTATTTTTCTTTTAAAATGCCAGTATAAAATAAAAATATAAATAGTTTAGTTATTAAAATATAAAGTCAACTAGTTTATTTTATTTTTTATACATATTAAAAAATAAACATATTTATGAAGTACTTATTGGATTTTTCAAAACGAGGAATAATATGAACTGGTTCAATTATAGAATTAATTATTATAATCGTAAATATTTGAATAATCTTCATATACGAATAATCATATTTGAGTAATCTGCTTAAATCATTATATTTAAAATTATACCATTGTATTAATGCTAATTCTTATTCTTCGTGACCAGGAATTTTTAGACTAGATAACATTAAAATCTTTTTAAGAAATACAATATTTTTATTAGTTTTAATAATAATAGTATTAAAAGTATTAAATAATTAATTTAGTTACCTTAGCAAAACACACTCCTTTAAATGTATTATATGTTTCAACTTCTTCTTCATTCATATTAACTGCAATATTACTAAAGGCAGATGTGTTATAATAATTGTTTTTAGCTTGTATAATATCAATTCCTTTATTAGTGTGTTAGTATATCATTTTACAAGTATCGCTTCAACATCATCTTCAATAATATCTTTGATAAGATCAAAATATTGGTTTAATGAATCAATTAATACATCAAATACCCTTTTAACTTCTGGTACTAAAAAATTTGCAGCTTTATATTCATTAATAAATCTGTCATAATTAGATATTGTAAAAGTTACTTTCAAGTCCACCTAATATAAAGGTTCAGTGGTGATATTTTTTAATAAATGATGATGTTGCTATTCTTTGAAAATAATTGAGAATACTGTCATATCATATCTAAATATATTTATTATTTAAATATTAAAAAAAAATATTATTGGTTGAATATCAAATAAAAAAATATAAATTTACTGTATTTATTATTTGTGTAGTTGCATTTCAGTAATTACTCATTTTATATGGAATTTTAACACAAAATTTGTGTAGCAGTTCATAGGTCTCAGTCGTAAAACTATTAATTCACCATATATTTGTATAATATAAATAATGTGATAACACCAGTTATGCAACTTTAGGTATTTCATTTCAGTACTTGCAATTGGAATAAATAGATTTATAAATTTTGTTGCCTAATTAATAATCATCTCCTAGATTATAAATTAAAAATTAATATTCATAATAAGAATTTATTAAATATTTTATAAAAATTTACCTGAAAATTATTAAGTTCTGAGTCTATAAATGTTTCTTTACGGCTAAAAATATACATTCTATTCTAAGATACAAATAAATTTGTAAGATTTAAATCATGTTGTTTTGCTTGTATCAGACTTAAACTTAGTTTATGTTTTACAATAATTAAACCAACAATAACAAATATTAATTGCTTTATCATGCTTTAAAATTCTGATGTAGTGAAGCGTGCAATATTACCAAGTCTATTTTTAAAAGTTTTAAGTTCAGAAAAGCGTGGTATTTTTACCAGCCATCTGTCAAATTCATCAATGCCTTCTTGTCTACAATATAGTTTAATATAATTTCAGGTAAAACAAACTTGGTAATTAAGAGTAGGGTTCACTTCTTTTTATGAACATATAGGTTTTATATGGCAAAATTTATGTTGATCATTTATTAATATCACGTGATGTCAAAATTGAACGAAAAACTCAATTAATTGCAAGAAAATTAATATTTCATTAACTAACTAATAAATTTTATTAAATTTATATTCAAAAAGAAGATAAAATAACCACTCCAATAATTTTAAAAAATTTTTAATCACTTATTAATATTTCTAAATAATATATGTAAATAAATTTAAAGAAAATAAATAATTTTATTCAAATATATCTTTATAAATTTCTAACATACATGATTTTTACTTGCAGAATCTCTTACTTTTGTCCTTTAATTTTATTATGAAATCACAAGATTCTAATCATTACTTCACAAAATATTTGATATTTTATATCTAAATAGTAATATAAAGAATATATGAATACAAAGAATTAAATGATATTAATAATAAGTTTTATTTAATTATTGAATTCTCTAAAGTTTTTAATAAATTTACTAGTACTATAAATGCACTATATATTTGCGAAGTATCAGAAAGTTTTAATTAATTTAAAGATAGAGTATTTAGTGAATTCGCAACTTACCTTAGAGGATTCGCAGTTTCTCATAATACTTTTTGGTCTAATTTTATAAATAAACTATAACAAAAACTATACTATTAATAGACCTTAACTCTAAAAACCAAAGAGCAAAGTTTTGTTTAAGTTTCGTGAGTCAAAAAATTTTTTTACTTATAACAAGTCTAGATTTGATGATTTTTGCCATAATCTTCATATGATCATGTGATTTAGCATATCATATTCTTAAATAAGCCCAAGTCACAATGATACATATGATCAAGTACCATTGCATTATAAATATTAAGTTCACCGCAAAATATAAATTAAAAATTATTTATAAAATTAATTATTTGAATAATTATCAAATTTAAAAATTCTTTTTACCAGAACTTCCAAAATATGTTTTACATTGGATAAATAGAGAACTCATGATAAAGATTATTATTTAAAACAAAATGCATATTTTGAGAAGGTTCTTAATTCTATTTGTGACTGTGATAAATTAGAATTGTTTAACTCATCAATTGTTACAGTACAAATATGATAAGGTCACTTACACCTGGATGAGGCATAAGTTAATGTTAATGCTGCATCTTCTGGCAAATCACTAATAAATTTAAATAGAAAGAGAAAAGCCCAAATTATTTGATTATCTAATATAATATCTAAGCTATTATTTTCTAGTTTTTCATATATAGGTTGTATCATAATATTAAAACAATGTTAATACAATATTCTTTTAGTAAGCACAAAATTATCTTTATTATTTTTGCGATTATGTAGTTATTTTAATTTAGGTAAAAATCCTAACAAGACTTTAGCGTCACATTTATTTCTATGCCAGTTTGCAATATTTTCAAGAAATAAATAAACAGGGTGTTCTGAACTTTTACCAAGGTAATCTAACGTAATTGCATTTGAATATATTATTATCAATAAGACCTTTTTTAATCCCATTCCACTACTCTCCCATTATAATCCAGTCCATTGTTCTCTATATACACGCTCATTTTATTCATTATCATTAATAATATATTCTGAAGGAAAATTCCATTAACAATTTTTTAAAATATCAGAGTTAGATAAAAGTTCTTTGATAGCATCAAAGATAGGCTGATAATAAAAGTAATATTCTTCATCTTCATACGTTAAAACTTTTATTTTAAGGTATAACAAATGATCAATATTCATAGAATTGATAAATTCACGTCCCTGAGCTATATTTGTTAGTAAAACACTATTTTCTTGAAGATGGTACTTGCAAAACGATTTTAATACATCATTTCCAGCTGAATCAAAAAATTTATGTGTTATTGCAAGTTCCATAAATTCAGTATAAGTGACATCTAGAAGTTCTGAAATGTTTTGAATTGATCTTATATTAATTGATGTTGATTGATTTGTTTGTTCAGAAAAATGTAAACTATAATTATAAATATGTTCAACTCATTCGTTAATATCTCCTTCAATTAGCTCATTATCATATTCAATAAAAAAACTGTTATCATTATCATTTACATTATCATCAGTATCGTTATTTTCAACTTGTTCATCACTATCATCTTGTTTTTTATTATCATTATTTTCAATTTATTCATCACTTTCGTTATTTACATCTTTGTTCAAATTCAATAAAATTAAATTGATTCTAGTATCACATAAATAATTACACTAATTATTATGATTATGATCTACAATATAAAAAAAGTAATTGGTGTAAGATATATAATTACTATAATATTATTTTCTCTAAAATTGTTAAAATTGCTTGAGGTATTTGTTAATATTTTCCAATAAGCCTGACCTTTATGTGATTTCGTATGCTCACGAAGAGCAGCATGATGTGAAAAAGTTACATTACAATATTGATATAGGCAGGTAAACATATTTAA
The DNA here is from genome assembly GCA_003833135.1 of Oehlia diaphana. NCBI lineage: Eukaryota > Fungi > Glomeromycota > Glomeromycetes > Glomerales > Glomeraceae > Oehlia > Oehlia diaphana. The sequence goes on along the minus strand of QZLH01000304.1, from coordinate 84,643 downwards.
ATAGGATTCCACTTACTTCTAATATAGGTGTCTAAAAATCTGTGGTAAAATTTATAGTAAAATTAAATTTTAGGTCTCTTAATAGATAAGGTAAAATTATATATATAATAAATAAAGGTCTCTAGTTTTATAAGGTAAAATTAAAGGAAGTCTTCAGTTTTATAAGGTAAAATTAACTAATAATTTGTATAGTCTTCGGTATATAATAAGGTAAAATTGATTAATTAGATTTTAATTTTATAAATAAATATAATAATATGAAAATTTACCCTTAATTGTAATAAATAACATGTAATAATTTAGACATGACAGTGTAATGAAATTATAAAAGAATTAGACGTGACGATATAACGAAATTATAAAAAGAATTAGATGTGATAGTATAACAAAATTATAAAAAGATTTAGATGTGATGGTGTAATGAAATTATAAAAAGAATTAAATATGATAGTGTAATGAAATTATAAAAAGAATTAGACGAGACCGTGTAATAAAATTATAAAAAGATTTAGACGTGACGGTATAATAAATTTTAGACGTGATAGTGTAACAATTTTAAATAACAAAATAAAATTATTTTTGATGTAATAGCGTAACAAATTTTAATAACAAACTTTAAAGACAATAATCTATATAAAGAACCTTAAAAGAAAAAGGTGATGGTGAGGTAAGGAGGGAGAAAATTATAAATCCATAAATTTTTTTTAAAAATTTTGTAATTTTTCAGTATTATTTTTATATTAAATAACTAATTTTACTTTATTTTAGCATAGAAAAATTTTTAAAAATTTTTTAATTAATTAATAAAATTTTATATTAATAAGAATTTAATAAATGTTTAAACTATTGTAAAATACTTTATTTAATAATTAAATATTTTTTAAAGAAAATTTAGCACAAGTCGAAAAGTGAAAAATTAGGCATCAATCAGTTACCAATTGGGTACCAATCAGGTAGCTAATTGGTAACTGATTGGTGACTGATTAGCATTTTCGCCAAATACCATCACCAATCAGGCAGTTTGCTAACTTTTGATCCAGTGATCAGAAAAAGATGAAATATAGTTCATTGGAATCGTCTCAATACGACGAATGTAAAATTGTATTTCTAAGATTAATACTTGATGAGATACTAAATAAAATATAAATAGTATTTTTTTATTTTTACATTTTATTTAATATCTCATCAATTATTAATCCTAGAAATACGATTTTACTACCATTAGATTTGTCTTGTTGAGGTGATTCCAATGAACTATATTTCATCTTTTTCTGATCACTGAATCAAAAGTTAGCAAACTGCCTGATTGGTAATAGTATTTAGCGAAAATGCCAATCAGTTACCAATCAGCTACCTGATTGGTGCCCGATTGGTGACTGATTGATGTCTGATTTTTTACATTTCAACCTGTATAGATCTTTAAAAATTTAAGGTAAAATTATGAGACAAAAAGGATTGGTAAAATTACTAGTAAATTTGAAATTTTGTAAGAAAATCTCTATTAGAAGTAAGTAGAGTCCTATTCAAATAGTAAAATATTTAATAATATATTTTTGGTGTAAATATTATTGATAGCTAATTATTTATATATTATTTATATTAATTAGTATGCTTAATGAGTTAACAGAACTTTTTTATCAATATTATATCAATATTTGACGTTTAATTTAATGTATATTTATGTACTGTCAATTTATCCATTTGAACAAATTATACTATTAATTCCTTAAAAAGTATAAAGTTTATGAGTATAAAAGCTAAATGACATAAATATTTAGCTATTTTTTTTCTTTTTTTCGTACTAATTGTTTGTTTTTCTTTACTCTTCATATTAATTAATGTTTTCTAGGTATGGAAAAAGAAAAGATAACAATATAACTGCCCAATCTGCCACATTCTCTTTATCACTTAGAAACATGATGGCAAAGAATACTACTTCAACTCCTATTTCTGATTAAAGAAGCTCTATAGTAATTTATTTATAAGTCATTAACAATTTTAATAAATTTTTAGATGTATATAATTTATTAGTATATTTTACACAAAAGGAACAAATGAAGAAAATTTCAAATAAAGCCAAATAAAATAAGAATATTATGTCTACTACTCAAATTCTTATGCTATCATTAACAAAAAATAAGCGTTACGTCACTTCTTCAAATTCAAATTTAACTCCTTATATACAAATAATTGCTGACGAAGAAACTTTACATCAATTATTTAACAAGTCATCTCAACAACCTGCAAGAACTTTAGCATCATCAGCATCATCAGCATCATTTACATCATTTGCATGATTTACATCCAGATCATCAAGCAAATCTCCTGCAGTGATCACATTATCATTATCTGAAATATTGAGTAAGTGTAATAATTTTTCTTTACATTATTATTTATAATAATTTAATATAATTACAACTGAATAAAAGGTACTAAGTGTAAAAAACCAGAGGAATTTGATGATTCATTGGCAAAGTGTATGTTCCTTTAAAATTAACATTACTATTGTGATGAGAATAGCTTAATGGATCTTACTAATCACATTATTATTTACTTTGTATGTATTATACTTTTACTTTTTATTATTTAGATATCAAATTCAATCAATCTGTTCTTGAAAAGGTTCTTGAAGAGTAACAAAAGCAACGTGTAATAATTGAAACTTTAAAAGATGAATATATAAATAATATAATTAAAGATTATATTATGACTAGTATTTTATTTTGTTAATTTCTTCTAATATTTACAGTTATAATAAAGACTTCTATTATAAATAAATAAGATTCTATCTAATTTTATTAAATGTAATATAAATATAAAAAATAATATTTAAAAAATATATTTATAAAAATAAAAGTAACTTTAAAAAAAGATTTATAAAAAAAATCCAATATTTTTCTAATATTATAATTTTTAAATTATAATATAATACATTTGTTATATCATTATTATTAATAAAATAATGTGTAATATAATTTATTATCATATTATATAAATTTTACATTTTCTATTTCTTTATTGTAATTATTTATAAAAGAAATCTTGAAAGTTAATAATTAATGTAGCATTATATTTACAATATTGTTTGCCTGCTTTTCAGATGACACTTGTTATTTTTCATATTATTTCATAGTAAGCAATGTCATTCAATATCACTTGCTAATACCAAATCTAACTGATTAAAGGTTTTACATATAAAACAGCAAAGTTTTTCAACCTATATTTTTGTTTTAAAAGAACAAATTAAAAAGTGGAAAAATACAATTAAATAAATGCTAATGCTTAAAGGTGCTTACAATATCAATAATAAAATTTTACATAGTAGTATTGATGTGATCTGAAGGGTATACCAAAAAGGCTTTTAAAAAAATTATAAGTTTTTTAAGCAATTTGTCTTTTGTCAACACTGATCGAATGTTTTGGGCAAAAAAAAAATAAACAATGACAAATATTGATATTGAATTAAAAAATCATAAAGACATAAACTAAACATGGTAAATTACAAGGGATTTATTGGTTGAAAACATTCTTAAAATAACACATTTAATTATTTGTAAACGAATATTTAGACCAATTTGTATAAAATTAAATGAGAGCTATCAGCTATGCTATTGATTTACATATTTCGTATTCTATAAGTGTCATCTAGAAAACCACTCTCATAATAATTAATTGATCTCGATCTTTCTACCGGTAGAGCTGGTTCGTTGAGCTTTAGGAAGCTATTAAATTTAACAATCAAATAGTAATTAGTCCCATTTAATTATCTGATCAAATCTACACATTTAATTTACCCTAACTTCCAAGATTCCATTTTCAATCACAGCAGACATCTTATCAACTTGTAGATCACAAGATAAAAAAATCTCTCGACTAAAAATCATTAAATTTGCAAATATTAAATAAATCAATTATAATAAATGTTCATAAAAAAGGCTTTAAACAATAAAAATTTACCGGAATTTTCCACAATCACGTTCATTCACAAGTAAATTATTTCTATCGAAACCTTTATATGGTTTAAATTCACCTTCGATGACTAGGTTATTGTCACCTACAAGTTCAACATTAACATCAGATTTTTGTATTCCCTATTTTAAAAAATATAAGATATAAGTAATCAAAGAACTTTTAAAATTATAATTAACAATTAATAAATTTACTTACCGGAACATCAGCGTGCAAAACATATTCGTCAGACTTGTTATAAACTATATGATGTATAACAGATAATCAAAATTTTATCAAAGTGCTGCGCCATCAAAATTAAACATCTAGTATAGTTAATCGACCGTAGAATACTTCTTTTTAAAAAGGATTTTTACATACCATCAATCGCAGGTTTACGATAGCATCGGTCATTAAAGAAGTCGTCGAATGTACGTCGCATTCGACGAAAAGAATCATCAAAATTCATTTTTAAAATTTTTACCTATTAAAAGAAGTTTTTTAAACAAACTTTTTGGTAATTTTAAATCGTTGGGAACGATATCCTTTATAAAGAGTTTCGTGGGAATAACTTCATTACGCTAAAATGATTCACGACGATTCATTTTTAATGTTCGTTTTTACTTGTCGATTGTGTCACTTATATCACGTGTATCACATGCAAAGTTATCACGTGACAACTTTGGATTAACCACTTACCCCAGTAAAATTTCCACCCCACGTGAATTTTGGCCGGCATTATATGTCTCGGCTGGCATTAAGAAATTAATCATGGAATACATAGTAAAAACGAAGGGTGTGACGCCGGTGACAAATTTATTAGGTCACGTGGGGTGGAAAATTTTGTGGCGATACTGGATTAACCTGGCAATAATTAAATTATAAATTCGACATATAAATCCGGTTTCGGGTGACGCTATATATGCGTGTACTTCATAAAAAAGGTTAGTTCTAGAATTCTAGAATGTAATTGCCCAAACCTAGTAATAATGTAATTACAATAACTATTATTGTCGAATAGGATATTACCAATATTGTGTGTAATGCACTCCAGAGATCAGGAAAAACATACCTAATTTTTCTGTCGTTAAAACTCTAGTAGGGTTTCTTGATTATTGGGCTATAGATGTTAACACAAAAATGGCGTGATAGGGGATATTTATTTGATAATCGATGTACATCCCGCGACCTGCGTAGTATTGTTAGTGAAGATAAGTGATCGAATATTCCAATTTTTCGCGAGAAGATAAGTATATATGTAGTACAATTAAAATACAAACAATACTGCAACAATTAAAAATACTGGCACATATTACTTTTTTTGGTAAGACTTATTTAATTATAAATAAACTTGGTATTTAATTATAAATAAGCTTGGTTCGGGATCAACAACTTTTTTTGAACCAAGAAAATTTTTCTTAATAATGACTTCCTCCTCACCTAATAATGATTCTGCTAAAATTGTCGAAAAAAACATTGAATCGACAACAGATAATACGTTAGGTACAACCAAGACTGACGACGAGAATGCGAATAATGATTCTAATGTAGTTGTTCAAGTAGAAACAGAGAATGAATTTGAAGATAATTCTAAAGTACCACATTTATCATATTGGAAAATTTTCGTCTTATTTCTTGATTTTGGAATTCATGCTTGGGGAGGACCCGTTGCTCAAATTGCTCTTATTAAAGAAAGATTGGTTACAAAACGTCAATGGATAACTCATACAAGATTTAATAGAGTCTATGGTGTTTATCAAATTTTACCAGGACCTGAAGCGACAGAATTATGCATGTTTTTTGGCTTTCTTGCAGGAAGGGGACGATTAGGTGGATTACTTGGTGGATTAGGATTTATCTTACCCGGATTTGTATTAATATTATTATTCTCTTTTATATATGTTAAAGTAGGATTAGATAATATTTATTTTAATGCATCATTTCGCGCTTTACAGCCTATTGTAGCCGCAATGGTATTAAGAGCTGTTCATAAAATTGGAGAGCATTCATTTATATCCCATAGAAATAATCAATTTAATAGCTGGTTATTTGGTTTAGCCATCATATCTGCCATACAAACTGCAGTGAATTTGAATTTTCTTATTACGTTAGCTGTATGTGGTATAGCATTTATGTTTATAGATAGGAAAATGTATTGGTTCGGATTATCAGTTTTTGTGTTGGAATTTATCGGATTTGGAATTTATGTTGGACTTAAGAAAGGAATTCCGTCACCTACGTCAATAGGTTAGTTATATTACGCATTATTATATTATAATCGTTTAATTTAACTTATAATTTAATCATAAATAATAAAGGAATTGGAGTAGCAAAAGAAACCGATCCTGGACATATATTTGCTTTAGGTTTACTTGCGGGAAGCTTATCCTTTGGAGGAGCATACGTAAGTTTATAAATTATTTAAAAAATAGTTTTAGATTTCGCAACTAATATCTAATTATTTTTATGAAAATATTAGACAACTATACCCTTCTTGCAAGTAGAAGCCGTTAGTATTGGAAAATGGATGGCAAAACAAGTTTTTCTTGATGCGATTGCTATTGGTCAGATCTTACCCTCACCACTAGTTATGTTTTCTACTTTCATAGGATACTATGGAGGTTATGTATTTGGAGGACATGGATGGGCATTTTTGGAAGCTTTTTTAATTACAATAGGAGTTTTTACACCATGCTTTTTCTTTACAATAATGGGACATCATATTCTTGAAAAATTAGTACGTAATAAATTTCTTGCAGCATTCTTTGATGGTATTACAGGTAGCGTAGTAGGTATAATTGCTGTAACGGCATTAGATTTATTAAAATTTTCTATTTCTAATGTTGCAATATTAAAAAAGTTATCACCGGATAAATTAACTCTGGTTGCTGCTCAACATAGTTCTGTAGCAGCTGTTTTGTACGTTTTATCATTAGCAGCTTTATATAGTTTTAAAAGATCTCAAACATCTTTGTTATTAGTAATATTTGGTGCTATTGCTGGACAATTTTTATTTGTTGTTACAGATGATATTGTTATTTGAAGTGAATGCATTTTCATTCATAATATAGAGCTTGTTAAATGTAATTTTCTACGGTCAGTGATGACACGAATCACACGATTGCTTTAATATTAAAATTTTTTAATTTTACAAGAATCTTTTCAACTTGACATTCATCATCTACACGTGATTTCAAAATTTTACTAAGTCTGAATTTTTTGAGATTTTGATCATGGTCTTTATTCCAGCTTTTATATTCTACTTTATATTAATTACTTGTAATTTATACTATGAAATCTACTTGGATATAAAAAACATAATGAACATATCGAGCGAAGGACTTCAATGATTTCCGTTTTACCTAGTTTATAAAACTTGGAATAAAATTATTTGGTAGATTTAAACAATGTTGGACTATAATGGATTTTGGTATTGTAATTCTGCGTATATCAATGTACCAACAAATAAACAAATTTTCCATGTTCCATTTCGCAATTACAGTAATCTATATTTTTCTTATAATTGTGTATAAGATTTAGGTTACACTGGTTTTATCTGGCCAGCACTTGATGATTTTATGAAGTTATTAAAATTTACTTATTTAACAATTTAAAATATTTTTTTGAACCTTTCTTTACTTTTTCTTTCCTAATTTTTTTTTTTTTTGAATTTTGTGCCATCTTAATTCCGTTCAAAATTAGATGATATGGTATAAATAATCTTTTTTATTAGAAATATATTAATAACTAATTTCTTTATAAGCAAAAACCTGCATTATGGGTCAAAACCTTGTATTATTTTTTTTATAGATTATATATAATAAAAGGAATGTTTATGTTAGTCTTAGTATAAATTATACTGTAATTTGGCTCAAATTATAGTCTACTAATGAGTAATGACCATACTGATAAGAATTTGATATACAATCGACCCTCTCACAGATGAGTGGATATACAGTCGGCTCGCGTTTCGATATAACGAATTATTTAGTACAACGATTTTTGACATATAAAAAAAATCTTATATACCGAATTTTAATAATTATAACGAAGTAAAGTGTATAAACAGTATATACAAAATGACTCACATTGTAACGAATTTTATATTATAAAGACACACTATTTTATAAAAATTTCGAATTTTAAATGATTACTACTTGTGGCAATAGAATATATGTAAAATTTATAAAAGAAATATAGAAAAGGAACTATTTTAAATTATATTTCAGCGTATGTAATTTTCACAGTGTGACATGAAATCATTCACGTTATATTGTAATGGATATACCGCAATATACAAAATTTTCGTTATAACGCGAGCCGACTGTAGTTACATCCTTCCTTATAAGCACATCTACGTTTGGTCCAAGTTACTAATTAGCTTATTAAAAAAAATCCCCTCTTTAATCACATCATACAGTATTTTTATAATCACACTGTTGTTTCAGAGTGTGACTATATAGGGGTTGACTTTTAAAATAACGACATGCAAGGTTGACTTGTACTTTCCCAAAACAATATCTAAGGCGGAGTAAAATCACGTGTTAAAATAAATGTGTTGATGTAAAGGTATATTAATTCCAGATATTCTATATTTTAACTTATAATGGTATAAAATAGTCCGATAGTTCAATTGTCCAATTGTCCAATTGTCATTCAATTGACTTTACCCAAATTACGTCTTACATACAAAGCAACTGCGGACATAGCCACCTTGTCACATGTCAACGTTATCGGCCGAACCTCCGAAGGTCAAATTATCAAATTTTGCCCAGAAATTAATTTCAATTACCATCTTGGCATTCCCTTGAAAGCACCCGGATCCAATTCCTTAAATTATTATCCCCAAGCAAACACAAAGATGAATCGATGCAATCGTAAAAAAAAAACAATTAAAAAATATACAAGAAAGTTATCATTCAATAATTCATGTGTAACTTGCAGGACTATGAAACCATATTATTATTTATTACCCCATAAAGGACATTAAGTGTGATCAGAAACGTTGGCCAGATGATGCTTGTGAAACATTTGCGTACGGAGTCCGGACTTTAAAAAAAATTTAAAAAAAAAACTGATTTCATTAGTTTTTTTTTCTTTAATAATGTTAGTTTCACAAATTATTGCATCGTTATTGTTAAATGATAAAAAAAAAAAAAAAAAAAAAATTTTTTTTTTTTAAAAATTTTAGTTTCAAAAATTATTGCAATGTTTTTTTTAAAAAAAAAAAAAAAAAAAAAAAAAAAAACTTGTTTATTTCGAGAATTGTTCGAAATATCGAATTATTTTTTATTTTATTATTTTCTTTATCGAATTTTCTTCCATTATCATGTGTTTAAAATTTAACTAAATTTGAATAATTAAAATAAAAAATCAATGTATTACCATATATATTCAAATAATGAACAAATAATTTTTTTTTATAAAAAGGTTTAAGAAATTACCACCCAATTTCATTTTTATCGTAATAAATAATACTTTTTATAAAATAAAAAAAAAATAAAAAATAAAATATATTCTATTCTTCTCGTAAAATAAAATACAATTTTTTTTTTTTAAAAAAAAAAATGACAGAACTTATTAATGTACCACCAAAAACGGAATATAAAAAAAGTAGTGAAAAAGTATTTTTTTCATATCCAGGAAATCAAGAACATTTTCAAATCAATTATCTTGGAGTAAATCCAAATGCTATGATAGCAGGAACTTTACATTTAAGATTTCCATCATCAGAACCAATATTAGCAAGTAAAATTGATATAATTTTTAGAGGGTCAGAAAAAGTTAGATGGACTGAAAGACGTGGAGAAGCATCTATTACATATAAAGCAAAAGAAGTAATTGTAAATCAATTATTACAATTATGGACAACATCAAAACCTGATGGAGGATATGAAGAAATACGTAATTTAGATATACCATTTGAAATCAATTTACCAATAAATTTACCACCTTCAATTAAAATTGATGGAGGTAAAGGAAAAATTAGATATAAATTAATTGCAAGTATTAATCGTAAAGGAAATTTATGGAAATTTAAAGGTTCAGAAAAAACTGTTGAATTATCAATTAATCTTAATAAATATATTTCACCTTCAATTAGTTTACATCCTTTTAATTGGAATCAATTAAATGATTATGAAGCTATAGATCGTGGTTTAGGTTATGATGTTACATTGGAAAATTCTATTGGTGGACCAAATATGCCTTTTATTATAAATCTTTTATTAAAATTTCATAAACAAGATTTTAAAATTACTAAAATAACTTTTGGTATAAAAGAATATAATAAATTAACAACTAAAAGGAAAACTAGAAAATCATCATTTTATATAATTGAAAAACAAATTAAAGGTGAAGAAATTTTATTAAATTCTAATAGTGAAGTAAATACTCAAATTAAAATAGAATTACCTGAATGGAATAAGGATCAAAATTATTGTTTAACTATAAATGATAGAAGACATATTGAAGTTAATCATAAAATTAAAATTAAAATTTATTGTGGTGGGATTTTTACTAATAATATTAAATTAGACAAAGAAATTGAAATTAAAAATATTTTATTGGAAAATCGTAATCACAATCATAACGATAATAATAATAATGATTACTATAACAATAACGATTACAGTAACAATAGTAACAATAATGATTATAGTAACGATTATCAAAATTACAATAACGAACATAATCATAATTATAATGAAAAAAATTAACAATAATTAGTCATTATTATATTTAATACTGTATCAAACATTAATTATTTATTCAAATAAATTTTAAACAATATTGTGCTAAAAATTTACTAGTCACGTGCAAGCGCACTAAATATATAACGATCTGATTATCAATCATCAGAAAAAATAATTTTTTTTTGATCGATTCCTCTATAAATATCTCCGAAAACATTTCCTCTATAATATCTCCGAAAACATAAACATGACCGTAAACCTATTTTTAAATGAAATATTACAAATCATTTTTAATAACCTTGATGATGATATTGATTCTTTATTTTCATTATTATTTGTAAATAAAAATTGGTGTGAAAATGTCATCCCTATCTTGTGGAGAAGACCATTTGGTCATAATCTTAAAACAACGAAAATGAAAAAAATAATTCCAATCCTTCTTTCACAAATCTCATTACAAGAGAGAATCAATTTAGGACTTGAAAATATTCCAACTAAAACTATGTTTGATTATGTATGGTTTATTCAACAATTTGACATATCAATATTAGATAATTTAATTTATAATAATAAATATACCATGCCAATAAGCCAAACTATTTTTATGAAAGCAAAAAGATTAGATGAATTAACATTTTCTGGATATTCTAAAAAACTTAAAGAACTTTGTAAAAATATTTATATTTTACCAAATTCACAAATGTTACTTAATCATATTACAAAGTTGAAGTTTGAAACTGGTGGTGGATACTTTTCACTTTCTGATTTATCAATTTATTTTAAAAATATCAAATATCTTTCCGTTGAATATTTTTATTGTGATAAATATAAAATTAATTTGAAATTTTTTGAGGATCTTATTGAATTTATTTCTATTCAAAATAATTTGGAATATTTTATCATAAGTGTGAAACCTGCTAATTTAATTAATAATTACAATAGATATATGGAAAAATGGAGAGGACTTTTCTTTAAACTTTCTGAATCTCATTTTATAAAGTATATAATGATTAAAGGTTGTTTTAATGGAGAACAAACTGATTTGAATTTTCTATCTAATTGTTCAAATCTTGAAGAATTACATTTAGATTCTATGATTATTGATGTTGATCAAATGATATGCTTGAATGATATTTACCTACCAAAATTATTTTCTTTCTCATTATTAGATTGTTTTTTGATTTCTAGATCTAGTGATTATAATTATTATGAACCATATTATTTTAAATGGCTAGATTACATTATAGAATTTTTAAAGAATCATAGTAATAATTTGAAAGAATTAAAAATAATTTCATATAAAGAATTAAGGAAAGGACAAAATTATTTAAAATCAATCTTTGATACTTTATCATTATATTGTCAAAATCTTACATTGATTGGATTAAAATTGGATCATATTTTTGGTTATATAAAAGAATATAAATGTGAAGATCGAGATCGTCAAGAGAAAGTTGATGAAGTGTTAAATGAGTTCAAATCTTTTTGTAATAATTGTCCAAATTTACGAAAAATTATTTTATTTGCTTCAACATTTTATTATTTTAAATTACCTGAAGAATTAATATTAATTTTTATAAGATCACTTCCTAAATCTTTAAAATCTCTTTCATTTGAAGGAATAATTGAACTTAATTATTTAGAAGAAATTATGAAAAATTATATTGATAATTTAATTAATTTAGATTTCTATTATTATATATGTGTTGATGTATTAGAAAGAGAAATTGATGAAATGACAAAAAATAGAAAATTAAAACTTAGATATGATAAAGAAAAAATTAATATTGATTGGACATCAATATATAGATATTTTTTAGATTTTAATTACCCTTGGTTAGCTAGTCATAGAATGGATGGCTGAAAATTTGTAATAGTGTTTTCAAAATACTTAATAAATATAATTACTTATAATTCTTCATAACATTCTTTATTAATTAATACTGTAAAATTAAATTCACAATTTCACTATTTTAATATTATCCAATTGAATTTAACTATTGCTATTTGCTACTTCTTTTCTTTTGTCTTTATAAAAAGCAAGGTTTTTTGCGATCGAACGTAAGTTAAAATCTATTTTTTTAGAAGTGGATCATTCACATGCACTTGGAAAATAATATTCACCCTAGTCTTTCTAAATACATATTGTGTTCAATTAAATTTTTTAATTATTCGTTCTCCTGTAAATGTTCCTGGTGATACGTCAAATATAGGTAATACTGGAATATTTAATGATACTATTGAAAAAGGCACATATTCTTCAACTATTTCAACATGTGAATGTCAGCACTTTGAATCATGATATCGATTCTCACCAATTCTTTCAGGATCATGTCTATGAGGGCATCGGTGATATTGAATGAGTTCCATTCCTTTTCCAATGACATGATAACCTTTCTTTAAGTAATCTTCAAGATCCCATAATCGAATTTTAATATTTTTTGTAGAATCCAGGTTTAATTTAATTTCAGTAATAAGTTTTTCAATACAATAAAATTCTGCTTCTTGCAATAATTCTTCAAGTAAAGCCTTATCTGTCAAAACTCTTTTTGGTAAAGTATTATTTCTTAAAAATTCGAGTACATATTTGAATAATTCACTGCTTCTGTCAATGAAAATGTTATTATTATTATCAAGTGTAAAAGAGAAATTATTACTGAAAAGACCTGAAAAGAAACTTTCATATTTTAATAATGTATCTTTTGTAGTAGTGTAAAGAACACCACCAACATTAAGAGTTACAACTGTACTCATTATAAAGTCGAGAGAAAAAAAATTTTATTTTTTTTTATTTTTTCTTTTTTGTAAATTTTATTGATTTGATATTTTGATATCCTTGTTTGATAAATTTGGCAGTGTCATTGTTTAAAAAGTGATTGTTGATCGTTCACTTAATAAGAGAAATGCATATTCTAGAAAGAAAAGAGTCGGTAGTATATTTGATAGGTTAAATTAAATGATATTTATTTTATAATAATTAGAAAAAAGCAATGAAAACAGAAAATTATTGTAAATCTTTTTTTAATTACTGAATTAATTTAAACTTTAAAAGTTTATAATAAATGATATATTATCAATCTATATATAAAAACAATATTTCTATTAATAATTTTTCATGACTTACCGTATAGCACTGATTAAAGGACACTCATTTTTGGCGTACCCCCTTATAATATACCCAGGTATGGTTTCTGGTCTAATTCTGGACGATTTTTTTCATTATCCAAATTGTAAAATGAATATGAAATGATTTTGCAATAATTTGTTAATTATAAATGGTAAAATAATGATGATAAAATAAATAATTGCTATTCAAAGTACCTTAATCAGCGCTATACGTTAACATGAATTTTGCCAGATTAATAATTAAAACAAAAAAACAAATGATGTAATAATTTTATACACCCGGTTTAAAAGTTATATATACAACGGGGGTGAATTTTTCGGCGAAATGGCTTTCGACGAAATGTCCCGATACGACGATACCATATCATGTACTTTTTAACATACCGTTTAGAAGGATATGAAAGGTTAAACTATGGCAATGCACCGAGTTCAGGGGATAAACTTTAAATAGAAGATGATTTGATTAAGATATCTACCGGCGATTTTACCTTAATAGTTTTATTAACTGGTATATCTGATAATCTGATTCTTGCACTTAACAACGTCATTTACTGAGGGGGAGGGCCGGGGCAAGATGACTTGAATTTCCTAAAATAGTTAAGGACAGGAAGGATAATCGGCGATTTTTGGCTGAATAATGTTCGAATGTTCGAATTAAATTAAAATTCATGAATATATTAAAATTTATTCAATTTTATAAAATTTAATTAATAATACTAAAAGACTATAATAAATTAAAATTGAAGTTCGCGTTTCAAATATCTTAATTTTAAGATCTAGATCTTTAAATATTATCCAAATTAATAACGGAAAAACTTCCATTTAAATTCGGGCCAAATTTATAGTGTCAGACCAAATTAGTCCAAAATATCCATTCATTCCATGTCGAAATGTCGAATGTAATTATAGAAGATTTTAACCCGTAAATTTCAAAGAAATGCGCTAATCTTTTGTACTAATCCTTTCCGACTCTGGTGTAACAAGTACACTTGCATGTTGAATTACAATAATACATTACGGATTACACGAATTATATAAAAAAGGAAAAGGTTAATCAAATTATTGCGGCTTAGATCTTACATTTGATCTAACCTAATTATTATTAAATAGAAATGCCAAGCAATACTCTATTATTACATTTTGGTATTTTTTTCTTGCGCGTAAAATTTATCCCGTATATCTTTTTTTTTTTTCGTGTAAACTTTAAAACCCAAATTTAGAATTGTTTTATTTATTTCAAAGTCGTATCGACACTTTTGGTAAAACATTTTAAAAAGAAATTTCACGAGGAAAAAATAAAGAAGTAATAATAAAAAGATATTCCTTATTTTATTCTTTTGCGTGTTAATTGGGTTTAATGGTGTCATACCTCGTTGAGAACACACTTATTAATTATTGGTTTATTTTAGCGTTTTAGTTATAAGTTTAAATTATATTTTTCTATAATGTAAACGTAATAACAATTATCTTTTAGAATTGTAAAAAGTTTCTTGGCATTTTTTTGGCAATTTCATTTCATGGTCTCAGATATGAAACCGTTTATTAAAAAAAAAAAAAAAAAATTTAAAGATTTTTCATTTTTTTTTTACCTTTTTGTTAAACTATATATATATATATATTACTATATATATTTTATTTATACAGTATTATTCGTGTCTATTATCATTATTATATTATAAATTTTATTATTTTAAAATTAAAGAAAGAAAAATAATAATAATAAAAAATTATATTTAGTATTGACAAAAAGTTCTTTCTAAATGAAAATAAAAATGACATTTTCTTTTTGAAGATAGATGATCAAATAAAAAAATCATAACATTTTTATTGTTTAAAAGAAATGAAAGAGATTGACCAGTAAAAAAGAAGCTTAAAGTTTAAGTTTATATGCAAGTTTATTA
Organism: Oehlia diaphana; assembly: GCA_003833135.1. Taxonomy (NCBI): domain Eukaryota; kingdom Fungi; phylum Glomeromycota; class Glomeromycetes; order Glomerales; family Glomeraceae; genus Oehlia; species Oehlia diaphana. The sequence continues at coordinate 68,973 of QZLH01000304.1, read as the reverse complement.
TCGGAGAAAATAAATTATTTTTATTTTATATATTATTAGAAACGAGCATTTTTAGTTACATACAAAAATATAATACAACACATATATTAAGCCAAGAGTTTCCATTAATAAATATTAATAAATTAATTTTATAACTCCTTGCATCATAATCTTTACTTTAGTATCAAAAAAAAAAAAAACAGTTGATAATTAGGTTAAGACCGAATAATACTGTACAGTATATAGAAATTTATATTAAATGATCTCACTTAAAATTGTGTCCTAACCAATTATAAATTTTTTAGATACCTCTTTAAATATAACAGGTATAAAAAAGTAGGAGAATTTTGTGTACCTATAAATTGTAAGGAAGAGGGTTGTACAATCTTTAATAAATTTTGAAAAAAAAAAGTTATATAAGTGCCGTGATTCTTCAATTTTTTCCCTTTATTTTTTAATCACCGAATTCAATTCTGGTTGACTACACAAGAGGAAAATTCTCTTCCTTTTTTTTTTAAAAAAAAAAAAAATTATAATAATAATAATAAAAAAAGATTCTGTTGAGCAGGTCAAAAAAGGAAAAGGATTAACCGCATAAAATACACCATCTTTTTATTTTTATTTATAATAAATTTATCAATCATGTATAAATTATTCTCGGCAATATCAATTTTTTTGTTGATATTATCCACTACAACATTAAACGTCGAAGCACAACTTAAAGGAAAATATCCTCCAGTTGATACACCTCCACCACCCGTAGCTGCTTGGACTGCTCTCGTAGATCAATCAAAATTACCAAAGGCTCCTATTAGACCTGTTGGGACCCCATGTGCCCCTACTGACGAATTTTGTGTCTGGTCTTGCACAACTTGTGTAAGAGAAACTGATTTTGGTTTTTGTCCTAAGAAAGGAGGTAATTAATCAAAAATTATTAAAGTGTATATATATATATATATCTCGGTTTTAATATTTGCTTCAATTTCTTTTCAGATTGGGCTTTAACGTATGATGATGGTCCTACGTAAGTATTAACTATAAATATTACTTGTTTAATTTAAATTTCTCATCGTACGCTCACGCATTCACACGTACATATTTTTTTAGAAATAATACATTGAGAGTTCTTAAAGCGCTTAATGACAGAGGTCTTAAGGCAACTTTCTTTGTAATTGGAAGTAGAGTTTTTGAAAATCCCCAAATTCTCAAACAAATCGTTGATTCTGGTAAGTTAATTATTATAAAACTATAAATGTAAAGGATGGATTAATTTATTTTGTTGTTATTCTTATTATTAGGTCATCAAATTGGTGTACATACTTGGTCTCATACAGCTCTTACATCTCAGACTACTGAAGAAATTATAGCTGAAACAAAATGGACAGAAATGGCAATTAAAGAAGCCGTTAATTTAACTCCTAAATGGTTTAGAGCTCCTCAAGGAGATGCTGATGATAGAGTTCGTGGAATATTATCACAACTTGGTTATAAATTGACTTTTTGGAATCATGATACATTTGATTGGGAATCAAATTCGAATCCAGCTTATGATTTGAATTGGATCACAGGGAATTTTTCAATGTGGGTACAGAATACAACTGCGACAACTGGATTTGCTTCTTTAGAACATGATGCTTTTGATAAATCTTCTTCGAAAGCAGAGGCTGCTATGGATATTGTTGTTAATGCCAAATTTACCCCACAAAGTGCAGCTGTATGTTCGGGTGATAAACAACCCTATGTTGAAAATGTTACACTTCCATCATCTAATATTAAAGGACAAGAAACTACTAGTGCTAAAACACCTAATGCTCCTAATGGTAAATCACCTCCAGCTATTAGCGCAAGTGGCGCAAGTTCTGTTGAAAAGAACTTGTTGTTAAGCATTGTATGTGGATTAATAATGATGATTTTAGTTTAATTTCTAAAGTAAAAATTGCTAATTTCATAAAAGACTATTTTAAAAAATTTCGCTTTAGATTTTATTATTAATTAATTAATTTCAACTAAAAATTTATCGGATAAAATATAATAGTATTATTACATTTTTAGATTATTTTGCGGGAATTATTTTATTGAGCATAATCAGCATTTTCCTTTTTTTCTTCTTTTTTTTTTTCTTACTTTCTTTCTTTAGAAGTGATTTGCTTTATTTTACCGTATATTTTTGAATAAAAAAAAAAAAAGTATTGTACAAAAAAAATTATAATTGTGAAATACTGCGCGGCACATTATTTTTAGTGTAAATAAATATAATTCTTTCTATTAATTACTTATTTCGCACTTTTTAACACTTTTAAACTAAATTATAAATGATCTTTATTTGAACTCTTTATTAATATAACAAAAAGGATGTACAAGATTTTACTATTTTTTTTATCATATTATAGTATTAAATGAAAATTAAATTTCCCTATTTTGAATAATTCTTTTTTACTAAATTGATTGATCGTCCATTATGAGAGAGAGATCAAATATTTTAATATTTCGGACTTACTTCGGGGTTCGGACAATCGCAACATATAAGTATATGATTGTTGTATTAAACGGGAGAAAAAAAAAAAATAAATGGTTTATACAAATGAACTCGTTTGAACTTTAAAAATATTAAATATTAATAACTGATAATAATAATAAAAAAAAAAAATTCAAATCATGTTAAATCATTTATCCGCCGTATGGTATAAATCTTTTAATTAGGAAATTACGGATAATCAGTGATAGAATCATAGAATTTGATAGTATTGAATATGATATTAACAACCAATCAGATTACCGTAATTAAAATTTGTGTAATTCTTGGCTAATGCAAGACCGGTTTTTTTTATTTTGCCAAGCTTTTTTTTTAAAAAACTGCAAATCGTAAACAAATAAACAGATTGTCATCATACTTACGAATGACAATAAGATCTCATAATAACGAAACAAAATCTCTTTATATTTATAAAAAACACATGAAAGGCACTTAATTTATAATTTTCAAGGCTAATTTGTTTGTTCCTCTCTTCTCTCTCTCTTTTTTTTTCCTTGTCTTGGCAAAAAAGCACGAGTTTTTTACATGATTCTTTAGGTTAACAGGGTTTTAATTAAATAAAAATATTTGGTGTAATAAAATGTACAATTAGTGTATTTAAAATATTTAGTGTTCAGGATAGAATTAAGGTTAATATCGTTAAGAATACTATTTTACAAACCGCAAAAAAATATTGTCTAATATCGAATTGTTGTAATCATTGCTTTTGTTATATTGAACAAAAAAATTTCGTTTTTGCATTTTTGTTTTGATAAAGATTTCGTTATTACTTTTTTTCTAAATTTTTTAAAAATTTTTTTTTAAATTATGCATATTTCTGCATAAATGCAGTATACAGATCTACAAAATTATTTTTAGATTTATCAAATTTATCATAAAACTTATTATTTTAAGATTAATAAATTAAATGATTCAGCGATAACAGGAAGGCAATGACATAATGAGATATAGGTATATCAACTTTTTTTTCAAATAATTGAAACACCAATGGATTCAGACAAATTGTTTCATGTATTATATTCATTGTATCATGTAAATTGTATCATGTAAATTGTATCATGTAAATTGTATCATGTATTGTATCATGTATTGTATCATGTATTGTATCATGTTCAAATCTATCTATTCTATCTAGATTCCAGAAATATAAGATATTAAAAATATAGTAAAGATCGGGAATATTTTTTAAACTATAATGAACCATAATAATTAAAGTTATTTTATTGTTAAAACGATTAATATCATGATCGATCATTCATAATCACTTTGCATTATTTTTAAAAACAAAGTTAGATTTATAATGGGGATTATCTTGAAAAAAAACCTGTAATCATTTAATATTACGTGATATCCTTATCAATAACGTAATGAAACTACAAATCTTTTTTTTTAGGATAATAAAATTTTTATACTATATATATCATTATATTATTTATCATTTGTCATTTTATTCAAAATATCGGGTGATTTACAAACGAAAGGGTTTTCGTCGATCACATGATAATTTAATCCATGTAAATCATGTGGGAGTGAAACAAGGGTAGATTTTGACATAAATTTATTTATTATATTTGAATCAATATTGATTACATTTTATTATTTTGGCAATTTGATTTGAAAATAATCTACTTTCTTTTATCGTATGACTTTTTCATTAAAAATACTGGCGCAGAATCATTATGTGATCATGTGATTATGTGACTAGATAAGCTACGCGTTCACAAACTATCAGTGTTTCGGTCTGAAAGTCTGAACGTATCGAGGGTGGTGATATCGTTGAATGGTCGCGTGGCGATGTTTGCACTCTAAGTGTTTCATTGATAAAGATGGTTTTGGACAATAGGCGCATTTCTTCGAATGGTCCACTGTTCTTCCATATGCAATGACACTTCAGTTATGTCTTCGACATTCGGCCGAGCGCAGTCTTTCATCTATATTTTACTATAATTAAAAAGTCAAGAAAGGTATAAGTACACAATCACGTATATTCATTTTTTTTCGATTATACAGATTAAAAAGTATACACGAAAACTTATTGATTTTTCAGATGAATAATGGTAGAGTAGCGAGCAAAATATGATGCCATCAAGGACGGAGTGAGCACATGGATCCTAGGCCATTTAATGTGAGTCTCAGCATCACATTTGCTCTCACAGGTTTCTTATAAATTTTTATACTAATCGTTTTTTTCATATCACTATTACTATTTCCACATTCTTTTCTACAAAACTATTTCTACAAAGTTTTCACCAATCTAAATCACTCTCGCCCACATAATTTATATAGAAAGTATCGATTTTAACTAAGTTTCGCAAAAGAACTTCCTAAGTAATTTCAAACCTACAGTGTAAATTCGAGAGATTAGCAACGTGATAAGAAAATAAGCAATGTAATATTACTAATTCTCTTACCATTACATCTCATTTTTAGAACATTAAAGTCCGCCTCATTTTTAAGAAGTTTGACACTTACTAACCAGCACGATACTGCGCCAAGATCAAGAATTTGATCAAAAATTTACTGCGCTACCGATGTACGTCTTATGATACTGCGCCGATAGCACGCGTGATGACGAAAAATTTGTTCTAAAATTGTAATAAATTAAAATTAAGAAATATTTAAATAAAAAGAAGAAAAATTAAAAAAATTAATATTTGACCAGTATTATAAATTTCTATTATAAATATATTTTATAAGTAAATTTGATTCAACTTATATTAAGTAAATTTCTTATTATTATAAAAGATTTATTATTTTATATTTTACAGTTTATTATTACCAATTTGATTTATTACTTAAATATACAATTGAAATAGAGTTAATTATAATTAAATAATTAATGATTAATTTAATTAATTATAAATTGATTGATTTTTTTTTTATTTTTTCAATTTAAATAAAAATACTATTGAATGTATAAAAATTAAAATAAAAAATTAATAATAAAAAAATAACTTTTTTATTTATTAATAAATTATTAAAGTTTTTAATAGAACTATTTTTTACAAATTTGATAAGTTATGTTTAAAAATATTAGATGGTAACAAAATCTAAATAAAACAATTGCTTATATTTATAAATTTTATTGTTATATGAAAATGAATGATAAGATCTTGAATTTTAATTAATACAAGTATTATTATTATTTTTAATTTAAAGTATTATTTACTTTTATTCATAATCTACTTATTATTCAATTTTTAAAATGTTTTTAGCTATTTCAAGTTACCAAATAGGAGAAATTCTGCAAGCAAACTATAAAAATAATATTTATGATAAAGTAAATTACAATATATTTATAATGTAAGATTGTAAGTACTAAACTTTTATTAAATTCAATTTTTATAAAGTTTGCAAAAGATTATAGAAATAAGTATAATCTAATTAATAAATATTTATTTACTAAAATTTTCACTAAATAATTTCATCAACTGTCATACCGATAGATTCAACTATTCATCTCTATCAAATCTAAAATTTAAACCAAAAATATTAGTCATTATTAATTAAAATGCCAATAAAGTGATTTAATGTGCTTACATTCAATTTTCAGTTTTTGCAATAAGAAATGTGTATTAATCATAATCTTTGGTGCGACGAGAAGATTTTCTTTCTGATCTATATTGTTTGTCCGTTCTTCTTCTATTGTTTTCAGCTTTCTTCCTGCTCATACATTAAAAGTAAAATTACAAAACATATCTATCCATCTGTTTTTTTTTAATATTATTATACATACAATTGTTCGATTCTTTTCAGGGTTTCTTCACTTGGAGCTTTTGGTATTTCAGCAGCTTTCAAAATAATTTCATACAATTTATCAACACAATCTTCAATGTTTTTAACTTGAGAACGGGATTTATCTGAAATTATCATGAATTCTCCCTTTTTATTAAGTCGACTTGCTTCCTATTTTTTAAAATATGGTCAGTTTATTGTTGAAAGATATGTATTATTATAATTAATTAAACGGAATTTACTTGAATTGCTAGTTTTTTCCTAGCGTATTCTGGTATCCATGTTGCTTCATTTAAATTAAATCTCATATCAACCTTTGTATTAACTTTGAAAGAAGAAAAAAAATCAAAAGATTAAACATTAATGAAAGATGAATATTAAAAAAAACCGAAATATAATTAATTTACCTTTATTCACATTTTGTCCTCCAGGTCCACTACTCCGTGCAAAAGTAAATGTTATCAAATCTAACAAAGTCAAATTCTTTATTTAATATAAAGAAAAACAAAATAAGAATCGCATTAATGAATTAATAATTTTTTACCTTTTGGAATTTTTTCTTTTGTAAATTTTTTTAACCATCGTTCAGCTTGTTCTATCTCTTTCGGAGTATCTAAACTGGATATTGATCTTTTTATAGTATTAAATAAAGGAAATATAAATGAAAAATCTTTAACAATTCTGGTTAAAGGAGGGAGTTTTCGTGTTTGTGTTCTCGTTTGCGTTATTGATTTTGACAATGTTGATAAAGAATAATTTCTTTTATAAATATTTGTTGAATAGATAGAAGAACTTAATTTTATATAAGATACTTTTAGTACGCGTTGATAACCTATCGATTTCGGTAACATTTTTTTCAAACATTTGGAAAAGCCTGTGAAATTTATCGAATTATGCATTGTCGATCACATATAAGAACGTGACATGATCGTTGAAAATTTTTTTTTAAAAAAAAAAATGAGCAGTAAACAGTTAATTTTGTCAACGTATCGCCAATTATTAAAAGAAGTTGACAAGCAGGTAATTAAAAAAAAAAATCATGATTTTCCATGAAAATTTTATTAAAAAATTTCTTTATTCACAATGAAAGTTCACATATCGGAATAATAATAAATTATGGAGAGAAGAAGTAATAAGTACATATCAAAAAAATCGCGACTTATCAAATAAAGAAGAGATTGAAAATTCGACCAAATACGCGCTAGATGTATTATGTTTCTTGAGAAGTAGCCGAAAATATAATGTAAGTAAAATTTGGTTTTCAATCATCGTTTTACATAATTAATTAAAAAAAACCACATATTATTTAAGGAACTCTTGGAATTAAACAATCCAGTTCATGGATATTCTGTAGAAAAACGTATTGAATTGACAGCAAATCGGGTTGGTTTGAAATTACCAATAGTCCCTCTTGCTAGAGTACTCGATGAAGAAGGACCCGAACAAACTATTAACGAGAAAGATGTTTATACTGAAACTGACAAAGGTGAAATTTTTTATGACAAGTGATAAAAATAATTTCATTGACTGAAAAGTAGTAAATTCTAGAATATCTAATTTAATAATAAGTATTAAAAAAAAAAAATGTTTGTTTTAATTAATAAAATAATAAAGTTAAAATCATAATCCTTATCACAAAATATTTCGTTAATTTTTTTGATTTTATAAATAAATGGTACGTAATATATCATCGAATCTCTAGTTTCAAAGAGGATCGTAAAATTCATCATTGTTTTTTTTAAACCAAAAATGTCCGGAAACGAAAAAAAAATTATGAAATTTAGTCTTTTTTATCCGCCAATCAAATCCAAACACATTAGTCCAATTGACTATAAATAGGAGTAAGCGTAAAATTTAATCTTTTCTCCATAAATTTCATATAGTTATGACAAACCTTGCAACTTCAAGAAATATTTTATTTATAGGAATAATTTTTCACGTGGCATACATATGGAGTATATTTGATATATATTTTACTTCGCCTCTGGTGCATGGAATGACGACATATAAGGTAGTTATTGTATTATAAACTGTTATTTTTATTTTGTTTATAATTTTAATAATTACATTACACCAGGTTGACTTACCACCACCAGCGAATAGACTTGTGCTTATAATAGGTAAATTGTTACAATTTTGTAAAATTATACTTGTTTCGATAAATACACCAAGATTGTATATTAAAAGGATATATTAGGTGATGGATTAAGAGCAGACAAATTATATCAGCTTCATTCGGATGAATCAGATCAACCAATCACAAAGGCACCGTTTTTGAGAGATATCATTTTGAACCATGGTACTTTTGGAGTTTCCCATACTCGAGTACCTACAGAATCGAGACCCGGACATGTTGCTCTTATTGCAGGATTCTATGAAGATGTCAGTGCTGTAACTAAAGGTTTTATAAAAAAGAAGTTTTTTTTTAATTGTTAATTTAATTAAATATCTTATTGTGAATTTATTAACTTATTCATTAATCGATTAGGATGGAAATCTAATCCCGTAGAATTTGATTCAGTCTTCAATCAAAGCAGACATACATGGTCATTTGGATCACCTGACATATTGCCAATGTTTGCGGATGGAGCTTCAGATCCTGATAAAGTTGAAACTTTTATGTATGGTCATGAATCTGAAAATTTTGCTAAGGGTAAAAAGAAATATTTTTATAGTCTGATATATATATATATATATATATTTTTGATTTTTTTTAAACTAGAACAATTTATATACACATATATTATTAGATGCGAAGGAGTTGGATATTTGGGTATTTGATCAATTAGCTCAACTTTTTACAAATTCATCATCTAATGCTAAATTATATCAGCAACTTCATGATGACCAAATTGTTATATTTTTACATTTATTGGGATTGGATACAAATGGACATGTTTATGGTCCCCATTCTAAAGAGTATATAGATAATATTAAAGTTGTTGATGAGGGAATAAACAAGACTGTTAGACTAATTGAAGAATATTATGAACATGATGGAAAAACATCTTACGTTTTTACTGCAGATCACGGGATGAGTAACAGAGGTGGGGATTATTAAAGATTAATTAACCTAATTATTCGAAGAAAAATTTTCTTAAGATTTCACAATTTAGGCAATCATGGAGATGGACATCCAGATAACACACGTACTCCAATAATTGCATGGGGCGCTGGTGTGAATAAACCTAATAAGACACATCCAACTGGGCATGATGAATTTTCTGCTGATTGGTATTTAAATGAAGTTCAGCGAAATGATATTTTACAAGCAGATATTGCTCCGTTTATGGTATGTTGTGTTGTAATCCAAACATCTTTATTATAATTAAAAATTTTATTCATTTAACAAGTACATCCATCAATAGGCTTCCCTAATCGGAATTAATTATCCAGTCAATTCTGTAGGAGAATTACCTTTAGTATATCTTAATAATACACCTTTATTTAAAGCACAAAGTTTATTTGTCAATGCTAAAGAAATATCTGAACAGTATCAAGTTAAATATGGTAAGCATATATAATTTATTTTTAATTAGAAAGCATATTTTAATAAAGTATAAATTATTTTTTATTTTATATTAGAATTAAAGAAAAGGACTGAAATAATGTTTAAGCCATTTGCACCACTCAGCAATTCTACTCATAATAGGGAAATTTTACTAAGTAAAATTCAGGAACTTATTGATACTGAACAATATGAAGAAGCTGAAATCATGTGTGAAATTTTGATACAGTTGTCTCTGGAAGGATTGAGATATTTCCAAACGTAAATATCTTTAAGATTTGTGTTTGTGATTTTATTTATCCTCGTCGAGTTGTCGTTACTAAAAACATTTATCTTATAGGTATGATTGGCTAATGTTAAGATCTATCGTGACGGTTGGATATCTGGGTTGGATTTTTTATAGTTTAAAACACACTTTAAAAGAATATTGCTTACCGAACAATAATAGTTCAAATAGACATTCTGATCGAATAGCTAAATATGTACGTTCTTAATTTATTATTAATATTTAATTGTTTTCAAATATTAATTAATTTTGTCATTTTATTTAGGTTAACATATTAGCTATAATATCTTTAGCTATATTAATGTCAATAATGTACATACAAGAATCACCTGCAACATATTACACATACGTAATATTTGCTGTTTATTTTTGTTGGAACAGTTTGCTAGATTATGAAACCTTCACGAAAAGTTGTAAATTAGCTTTAGGGTCGCGAAGTCCTTTTATACTTGCAGGATACATAATTGGACATATTATTGCGTTGGAAATTTTCGTAAGTGAATTCTAAATATATACACGTGTATTAAAAGAAAATATTTTTACTTTATGAATGATAATTTATAAAATAATGATTTATCTATTTTTTTTTCTTATAGGTATACAGTTATTTTGAACGTAGCATTTTGAGCGGGTGTTTTGTATTGGGAGTGTTATGGCCACTAATCATGCCATCAAGTTTTCGATCCGAAAATAAATTACTTTTGCTTTATTGGTCAATATCATGTTTGGCATCGAGTATTTTTACATTATTGCCTGTGGAAAAAGGAGAAGACATTTTGTTAGTGTAAGTATCTTTTAAATTTGATTGTTTATTAATACAATATTTTTCTTTACTTTTTTTGTGATTCTAGAATATTTTCTTGAATTCCTTTTAGGGTTTATGGTGGAATCTTGATTTTCATTACAGGAATCAATTCGATGGTTAAAAGTTCTAAATATATAATAGGAAACGATTCTGATTCAAAGACAATGATAATATTTCAGGTAAGAATTCAACCTTATATAAACTTACAATTTTTATTTATTATCTAATCTTCTACATTATTTATAGTTATTATTGGTAGCTTTGAGTATTATAATAGTTTATGATACGACAAATAAATTGAAATGGAGAGTTGGTCTTCCGGTTTTAAACCAATATGCTGCCTGGATAATATTAGGTAAGTATGCATTGTTATCTTGAATTGGATTAATGGATTATTATTGATTAAATGTTTCTTTAAACAGCTATTTCCACGGCAACGCCATTCTTTTATGGATTGAGAAGAAAACAACACTATTTAAAAAGACTTACAACGCTTTTTTTAGCATTTGCACCATTATTTGTTATACTCAGTATTTCGTATGAAGTATTATTTTATTATTTTTTAACACAAACAGTTTTGCTTTGGTTAGAAATTGAACGTAAATTATTTTTATTTGAACAATCAAAACAAAAACAACAAGAACAAGAAAGCCATCGTAAATTAGAAATGAGAGATTCAAGAATTTCGTTGATATTTTTATTTTTTATTAAAGTAGGATTTTTTGGTACAGGAAATGTAGCAAGTTTGAGTTCATTTTCATTACAAAGTGTTTATAGACTTACAACAATATTTAATCCGTTCTTAATGGGAGGATTATTATTATTAAAAATATTAATACCTTTTTTTATCGTATCATCAGTATTTTATATATTAAACAAATCAATTAGATTATCACCGTTTAGTTTATTTTTATTAGTATTATCAATATCTGATATTATGACTTTAAATTTTTTCTACTTGGTTAGGGATGATGGTAGTTGGTTAGAAATCGGTACTACTATAAGTCATTTTGTTATTAGTAGTTTATTTGTTTTGTTTATGATTTTATTATTTTTATTAAGTGAAGTTTTAGTTGGAAAAGTTATTATACCTGAAGATGAAGAAAAAGAAGAAAAGAAAAGGGAGAAGAATGATTAAGAATGTAATATTTTAATTAAGAATATTTATTAAATAAAATTATTATTATAATCTTGACCCAATTGAATATACCAGGAGCCCAGCCATAACACAAAACGGAAATTTGTATAATATGTAACTTGATTAGTATTAATATTGGTTAATGAAATATAAATGTTATGAAAGAATAAATTACATATGATTAAATGCTGTTACGAAAATATTTATTGAACATTGATCTTCGCATAATTCTTGAGGAAATCATGTATATATTAAGATTTTTAACTCCCTTTTTTGCCAGTTTTCTTATCGAGAACTATAACAGTAATTTAACCCGATCAGATTAATACAATTATTTACTAACATTATAAAATAAAATATAGTATAAAACAATGATATTATATCAAAAATTAAACTTATGTAGACAAGTAAGACAAGTAGCAATAAAGCAGAGATTTTATTATTTGTATCAAAATCATAAAACTATTAATGAATAATTTTAGTAACTTCACGGGCTATCAGAGATCAGCTAATAACTCAGAGCTCAATACCAGTGTAATTGCTCGATTATTATATTTTAGGTCGTCATAAAAGATTACTGCCAAGGTAGTATTAATAAAATGATCGTACTTGTTTTAAATTAAATATATAAGAGGAAAATAAGATATCTAATTTCCCAACAGGATCTTAATGTATATAATGCTAGATCTGTCGTTAATCGAGGCCATTAACAGACTCTGTTAGAATTTCACGTGACTTACAGAATTTATTCAATATAAAATGATGAATACAATAAAAAGGAGAAATATTCTAATGACATATATAATACAGTAAATAGATTCGACTACTAATAGAAAACTTAATTATTATTTAATAAACAATAAATAAATAAATAAATAATAGTAATAATAATAATCCAAAGTTTATTCTTGAAATATAAGATTGTGTCCATTAATCTTTTTTATCTTCGGGAAATCCTTCCTTTGGTGGTCCATCATAGGCCGGTGGTGCTTCATCAGGAGGTCCAAGGAAGAAGCCACCAACAAAATTACCTGGTGGCTGTGGTGTAGGTCCAGCTTGACCAAACTGTCCTGGTGGCGGCTGTTGTTGTTGATAACCACCAAATGGAGGTTGACCTTGCTGATAAAATTGTTGTTGATAATATGGCTGTTGTTGATAATATTGTTGACCATAATATCCTTGTGGGGGAGGTGGTGGATGTCCAAAACCACCAGGCTGATATTGTCCGCTCATAAGAGGAGCTTGTCCTTGATCTGTAGCATTAGAATCAGAGAGGCTAAGAGTTTCTTCTTTACTGCCTTCTCCAGAAACTGGAACGTTTCCTACAACTTGACGTGTATTTCCGCTTGAAGGATTCGATAGTTGTGTCGTATCGGGTGATGATATTTTTAATCCTGAAAGCTGGTCCTTTATACTAGAAATATCATCTTCTAATTTACTAATCTTATCTTCTTTTTGATCAATTGTTGTAGATTTAGACTTGAGAGTTTCTTCTAATTCTTTTACCACTTGAGATAATTTTCCCTTTTCTGTTGCCACACTATTAACATCAGCTTGAAGTTTAGAAATAATTGAATCTCTCTCTCTAAGTGCCACCTCGTATTCTTGTTTTTGAGAAATTACGAGATTATATTGTCTTAATTGTTCCTCATGTTGTTTCTTTGAATTTTCTAGCGCAGTAGAAATTTCATTAACCTTTTTTTCTGAAGCTTGTTTTTCAGCTTCTAAAGCTGCATTGAGTGCATCAATTTTTGAGTCAGATTCTCCTTTCTCTGCTTGCAATGCAGCAGATAAATCATTAAGTTGTGCTTCATATCCATCTTTTTGTGCGGCTAAAGCGGCAACAAATTCATTAATTCGTTTTTCATATTCTTGTTTTTGATTCTCTAAACTTTTTGCAAAATCAGCAACTTGAATATCATGTTCATCTTTCAAAGCAGTCATAGAACCTGTAATTTGACTAATTTTTGCTTCATATTCTGCTTTTTGAGTTGCTAATTGTGCTGGCGCAGTATTAGTTAAAGCTGGTAAAAGAGGTCTAATTTCTGAGGGAGATGGTTGCCAACGATGTAAAGCAATTTGACAATCTTTAATAGCCTGTGAAGATATTTCACGACCTATAATAAATAATTGTAAGTATTGATATTATTAATTGAAAAAAAAAAATTTTAAACAAATAAATATTTTAATTTATTTTTTACCTTTATATTCCCTTGATTCCCCAGGTTTAATAGGAGTAGGATCAATTTGTTCAATAAGATCCCAACCAAAACCAGAAATAATAGCAATCTTTTCCGAAGCCTCAAAAGTAGCATTTAAATGAAGTGTCATAGCTTCTTTAAATTTTTTTCTTATAATATTACCAACTTCAGTTTCATCAGCTAAAGAGTCATGATTAACCATTTTGAGATCAGCTTCAAGTTCAGGAATTCTGGGTGATCTTGGATGGGATTTCGATATTTTATGTATTTCATCATTAATTTTTCGTTTTCTTTCTTTATGAACAATAAGACGCTCCTCAGCTGCACGAATTTCTTTAATAATATTTCTATAATGTTCATATTTTTCTTTAAAAGTGTGAAATTGAGTCAATTATAATGAAAATTCGAATCAGATACAGAATTTTAATTATGATCTCAATTATTTTGTCTATTCTTACCTGTTAATACGATCTCAACATCTGAGATTTTTGTTAATAAATCGGCCAATTTTTCAGTTACATCCTAATTAAAGAAAAAAATTAGAAAACTAAATATGAGGTAGTTTAAAATCATTTTTTTTAAAAAAAATTGTTATTATTACGTACAGCTATATCTTCACCCATATCTCTTCCCCACACGTAAATATACTTGCTCGCTAAAATATTAAATAAGGAAAATGCTTAGACATGTTCAAAGAATACTTAAATTCGGTGATAAAACTAACCTTCTCTTCTTTCATTCGCAGCATTTTGTAAACTTGTTAAAACATTTTTCTCTTCTTTTAAATAGAGAGTAATATTTTTCAGATCTTCAGGTAACCTAGGATCTAATTTAGAAAGATTTCTACGAACTTCATGTGACAAATTATCTTTGGTAAAACTTTTAAAAGTATCAAAAATAGTCGTTTGTCTTCCTTCTCCAGATGGTGTAACAGTTAAATTGCTCATTTTTTAAAAAGAATTCGTAGACGAAAAAAGGCTACGATCCTGCTTTTATGTAAAAATTATCAAGCTTGTTTCTATTAATAGATAAAACGGGAAATATCGGAAGTTGCCCATTTTTAATATAATGGTATTGTAACGGGCGGGTCGGCCGTCCCTAAAAAATTAAGTCATAATTGGCAAAAAGTATTGGCAAATTCACAAGATGCGCAGTAAATTATTTCAAATTGACGTCATTTCGATGCTCACAGTTTTTACACGTTATTTTATTATGCACGTGTTTTTAATTTTTTATTTGAATGAATTAAATGAATTATATCTACAAATAAACTAAGAAAAAAAAAATAAACTAAGAAAATACAATATAATAAAATAAATAAAATAAATAAATTTTTTATGAATAAAATTTCAATACGAATTTCCGCTTCTTATTAATTCAAAATATTCACCACGAAGTGACATTAATTCTTTATGAGTACCAGACTCTTTTATTTTTCCATCTTCAATGAGAACTATTTTACTCATTTTTCTTAAATTCTTAAGACGATGAGTTATCATTAAAGTAGTACGACCCTGTTGAACTTTGTTTAATGTTTCTTGAACAATTGACTCATTTTTTGTATCTAATGCACTTGTAGCTTCATCAAGTATAAGAATTTTAGGGTTCCTTATAAGAACTCTTGCTATGGCAATTCTTTGACGTTCGCCTCCAGATAATTGAGATCCAGTTGAACCAAGTTTCGTATTATAGCCATTTGGTAAAGATGAAATGAATTCATGCATGTTAACTTGTTTGGCAGCAATCTCAATTTCTTCTTGTGTGGTATCATCTTTACCGTATGCAATATTTTCCGCTATAGTCGTATCAAACAATACAGGTTCTTGACTAACAATTCCTATATTCTCTCTTAGCCACCTCAATTGAATGTCTTTAATATTTTCATAATCTAACATTATAGAACCACTATTTGGCTCATAAATTCTTTGTAGTAAGGCGGCTACGGTTGATTTTCCATTACCACTTTTACCCACTAAAGCAACAGACTGTCCAGACTCTAATTTTAAACTTAGTTTATCAAGAATTTTAATATCAGGTCTTTCAGGATACGAAAAATTTACATCTTTAAACATGATTGAACCTTGTAATTTGTCAGGGCAAATACCAACATTATCCAGAATAGCCGGAAGGTTTATCATTTTCTGAATGGATTTGATGGCTTGTTTACTTTTACTATAATATGGAACTGTAGAAATAACTCCCGAAGCAGATGTTGTACAGAATATAACCAAAGTCCAAACTATAAGCATCTTTTGGAGATCATAAATTCCCTGAGAAACTAATTGAGCTCCGTACCAAAGTGTTAAAGCTTTAGTAAAATATGATAACCCTTCTAAAAACCCCGTAGATGCGCCAGAGATGAATGCTTTTCTAATTCCAATCAAAAAAGGTTTTCGAAGAGCTTCTTGAAATTTATCTTCTATAATCTTTTCGATGGAAAGAGAATACACGGTTCGAATACTTGAAATTCCTTGATAAAATTCATTTGCTGCAGTTTCTGTAGCAATTTTTTGTTTTAATTCATATTTTTGTAGAATATAGCCCTCTAATTCTGAAAATAAGATTAGAACGGGAACCGATCCAAATCCAACCAAAGTTAGTTGCCATCCAACTATAAATGCCCAAATAGCTCCACCTAATAAAGAAACCAATCCAATAACTACATTTCCTGCAAAATGTCCTATTAAGAATTTCGCCGATTCAGTATCTGAAATAAGTATTGTAGTCACTTTACCGGTTGCGTTTTCGGATTTATCAAACCATGATTGAGATTGACGTAACACATTTCCAAATCCCATATGTCTTAAACGGACTGCCCACCTTTCTGAAGCTCTTTCGAGTAAGAAATATTTCAAAAGCCCTGACGTTCCACTTACTGCGGCAATCAAAAGCACGTAAAGAGCAAATATTCTCGAACTTTTAAGAAGCTCATTTCTATCGGGTATTGAGTACGTATTTAATAAATTTGCCAAAACAACTGAAAATATGGGACTGATGCCTCCATCAATCATTGCAGAAAGAATCCCAACTCCATAAAATACTTTTTTATCCATAGTTTTTCTAATAAGTTCAAAGATACTCATATTATTATTTGCGGATGATGATTCATCAGTTACAAGTATTTCTATATTATCTTCATAATAACCAATAATATCATTTATTGCCGATGTATCAGCGTATCTTTTCGAGATTGCTTCGGTAGCAGTCCCCTGAATCACATCCACCATAATATCATTACTATTGTCAAACGTATATTCTTCAATAATTGATTGTCGCCATCCAGATCGAGATTTTCTAACACTTTGGGAACGTTTAATGGATGAGTTCACGTTTGTTGGTGGTTTTTGAGGATCATGAAATAATAATGTAAGTTGTCTCTTTAATTTCATATTAATACTATTTAATTCATGTGTTTTACGATTTGGATTTGAAGAATGTTCATTCGCAAGTTTGCTATAATAGCCATTCAAATTTAATAATTCGGCCTTTATTCCAGATTCAACAATTTTTCCTTCATGCAATACATAAATAAGATCCTTATCGCCAATATGTTTCAATTGGTGAGTGACAATGATTGTAGTTCTATTTTGTCGACAATTTTCAAGTGCTTCTTGTACTTTTAAATCCGAAGTCATATCAAGAGCGCTTGTTGCTTCATCTAGGATAAGAATCGCAGGATCTTTTATTAAAGCGCGGGCGATCGCAATTCTTTGGCGTTGCCCTCCAGAAATATTTTTACCCATCTCACTTAAATGAGTTTCATAACCATTTGGAAGGGATTCTATAGTATCATGAATGCAAGCAAGTTTGCAAGCCTTGATAACTTCATCCATTGTCGTATTCCAATAATCAACTTTTCCATAAGCAATATTTTTAAAAATTGTATCATTAAAAAGAATCGGTTCTTGGCTTACAACACCAATTTGCTGCCTTAACCAAGAAACATTAAGTATTCTTAATTCACGTCCATCTAATGTAATTAAACCATCATTAGGTTCGTAGAGTCTTTGAATTAATTGTGTTATTGTAGATTTCCCTGAACCACTTTGACCGACTAAAACGGTTGTTTTTCCCGCAGGAATTGATAAATTAACATTTCTCAAAACTAGCGTATCCGGACGACTAGGATATGAGAAACTAACTTGATTAAAATTTATATTTCCTTCAATATTTGGGATCTTAAACCCATTTAAAGCATATAATTCCATTCTTGCGATTCTTTCTAATAATTCTTTTATGGGCTGGATAGCATTTTTCGCTCTTGATATCGCAACTAACCTAGGTAATATACCTTTTAATACGCTCAACCCTAATAAACAGGCATAGAATACACTGAGAATGTCACCTGGAGCTAATTTTTTATCAGCAACTAATGTTGAACCAAACCAAAATCCTTGAAAGAATAAGGACAAGGTTAAAAATTGAGTTAAACCTATTCTCAATGCATACGTCCATGCTAAACGAGAAGACACATCATTTGCCTCTTGTAAACATTCATAATGTTTCTTTTCTTCTTTTTCTTCTCCATTAAATGCGCGAACTGTTTTAATGGCCGCAAGAGCATTTTCAAGAATATTACCAGCCTTTATAAATATATTTCGTTCTTTAACGATCAATGGACTTGCAGTACGAGAGGTGAGAACAATTACAATGAGTATAAGCGGTGTTGAAGCTAATATAACGAGAGTAAGGATGGCATTTTTCATAAAAGCCAATATTAAACAACTTGTTATCGTGACAATAGATTGAATAAAATATCCTAAATGTTCGGATATTACGCTACGTATTTCTTCAGTATCCTTATTCACACTGGTCAATAAGCCACCAGATGTTATTTCATCACTTTCGAAGTAACTAATGTTCATTCTTAATAAAGATTTAAAATAAGTTGTCTTCATTCTTTTTGCTTGTCTTTCACCAGTCCACATCCAACACGTAATCATCAAAGCTGCAAGCGCAAAAGCTCCTATCCCTAACAGTGTAAATTCAAATATTAAAGAATTTATTCGTTGCTCAAATAATCGTTTAGTTATGACTCCGGTTTCTTTGTCAGTAAACACACCAAATATTCTGCCTAAAAAAATTGACAAAAAAGGAATCACTAGACCGCTTAATATACTAAAAAACATTCCTAACGTCATGAGAAGATAATCAAATAATGTAGCGAATTGAAATATATGAAAGAAAGATGTAGGTGTGATATTTAATTGAGGTTTTTGTACAGGTAAATATATTGACTTTGAACGGCCATCCGGGTTAATATTATTTGAAGGTTGATGATAATGATGTTGATCTGAATCTTTACTTGTGAATGTTGTGGCTTTGATGCTGGTTTTTTTAAGTATTGAGTCTCTTAACTTCTGACTCGTAATTTGCTGCGTATTTTCGTCTTCCGTTGATGCTTTGCCATAATTTGATGATTCATCATCATTATAAAGAATACTCGCACGATTATTATACGTTAAATCGACTAGTTCTACTAGTGTATCGTTTGACGTAAAACTACTTATAGAATCTATTTTATTATTATATACATCTTGTGAAGTGTATTTTTCCATGCTCGCGAAAATAAAAATTTGAAATTCTCAAAATTTTCAAAAAAATTAAAATTAAGTTAAATTAAATTGATTATAAAAGAAAAAAATAAAAAAAATAAAAAGTGAAAAAATGAATCAAAAAAAAAAGAATCAACTAACATTTAAATAAATTAAAAACAATATCAAAAAACAAATATTTTCGTCCTTTAAAAGAAAAACAAGAAATTGGATTATTACATTCGGTTATATTGTGAAACAATTAGGATTTCTATTTTTGTGTCATGAATTGTTTACTGGATTGTATCTTAAGATCTACGTTAAGTTATTATGTAATACTGTGTCAAAAGAGCATTTATGAAACTTGTAATTAAAAGACATTTTTGGAATGATCTGCTACAAGCGCCTGTTTCGGGTGAATCGGTAAAGTCTGCGCCACGTAAATCTGCGCCACGTACTATACATCATTTGGCATAACATTCGGATTTCAGAAAAGGCATTGTTTAGAATAATTATAATACAACAATACGAATTTTCTTTTCCCGCGGTGGTTGATTAAATAATCTGGAAAGAAATATCTGGAATCTGGAAGCGTCCGAGATCACACAAAAATAAAACAGACACATGTTTCATTAGTTACTATGCACCTCTGGCCCGAATTATGTCGATTTAGACTGGCATTAAATGTTTTTGGTTAATAGCGGGAACAACAAAAGTTTAACTGTTAAAGGGTGTACATACATCCTACCAGAGTTTAGGAGTTATGCACTTGCATGTGATAGCGTTAACGTTAACTCCAGCCAGTTCGTTAATCGTACAACGACACATTAAGGAATCACTTAATGTCACATGAACAAAGATCGCCAATCACATCTTGTGTTGCTTCGAAATGTTTATAATTTAGTATATCACAAAAAATTTTTTCTCACAATCATGGTTTCTTTTCCTCATAGGGTCGATAAATCATTTTTTTTATCTTTTCAGAAAAGAGAACTATGTTCATATGTAAATATAGATGTAACAAAATCAATCTTATTGTATGGACCTTCTGGAACAGGTATGTTTGATCGTTTACCACAAAAATAACTTTTGTTGATCAAATATTTCCTTTTCTAGGAAAGACCTTTGCTGTCCATAATTTAAGTTCAAAATATAAAGCAAAGGTGAATTACCATTTTTATTTTATGTTTATATTAGATTTTAATAAGACTGAAATTATTTTGGTTTGTTTTTTTTGTTTCAGTTATTCACTGTTACAATTGGTGATTTAGCTGCCGAATTTCCTGCTGAACCAGAAAAAGGATTGCGCCATTATCTTGATCTTTCTTATAAAAATCAACCAAGTGTATGTATGTATGCACACCGAATTGTTCTTGTTAAATGATTTTTATTTTAAGTTAATAAATTAATTTAACCTTATTAGTGTTATTGGAAAATATAGAATTAATTTTTCCGTTGGACAGTGGATCTTTACTTTCATTTTATTTTCGTGAATTGTTTAATACGTGGATTAATGATGAACAACGCGTTCTTCTTGTAAATAATACCAATAATATTTTATGATACAATATTTTTTCACATATGTTAGCTAAATATCTATTATAGGTTGGAACTACAACTAATAACTCGCAAATTAACCCTATTATCCGATCAATATTTCAAGTATATATATAGTTTTTTTATTCTTTAGAAGGAAAAAGATTTAATTGTCGAAACAAAAAAAAATCATTTATAATTCATGTAGAAATTTCATTAGAAATGTTTTTATTAAACTTTTCATATCATTTATTATAGGATGAAATCGAATTTAATATTCCAACTCCTATTCAAAGACTAGATATTTTAAAATATTGTTTTAAAGATTTAAATCTCGAAAAAAATTTAAGTTTAAAAGAAATAAATAATAGATGTCACGGATACGTAGCGGCTGATATTTCAACATTATGCCGATTAGCTTTAGAACTGTGCGATATTAGAAGTATTCGACAAACAGGTTCTTTTTTATCCTTAAATATTTTATATAATCAAGATTTTAAGTTATGATATGATCGAAAAAATATTTCCTATATTATAGGTGAACCCGGAAACTTATTAATTTCAAATGAAGATATTCAAAAGGGTTTTAAAGAAATTAGAATTAGTAGTTTACAAGAAAAAGCTAGCGTACAAAAAGTTGAATCTGTTAAATGGAGTGATATAGGTGGATTGGAAGAAGCTAAGGCAATTATATTTTAATTACGTTTTGGATGAAATTAAAATTTTATTTATTTGAACATTGACATTTCTAGATAACCTTTTATATAGAGAACACTAGAGGAATCTGTTATATGGATATATAAACATGCTGATGCATTTCAACGTCTTGGAATTAAACCATCAAAAGGAGTTCTTTTGTACGTAGAGAGAATTTTTATTTCACGTATGTCATGATATACAAAATTATCAATTTTATTATTTAATAGATATGGACCACCAGGAACTGGAAAAACATTGTTGGCGAAGGCAGTTGCAACAGAATCATCGGCTCATTTTATGCCAATATCAATACCAGAATTAATTAAGAGTGAGGTAAGATATTTTTCCGCGAAATAAATAAAAAAAAAAAAAATAAATAAATAAAAAATATACAATCCGAATGAAGGTGTAATTGATAATGATGTAGGGATGAAATTTCATGTGCCAATTATTAGAATAATAATGTAAAATTCATTCTTTAGGTGGGTGAATCAGAAAAGGCTATTGCAAACGTTTTTCGAATTGCGATTCGATGCTGCCCCTGTATTATTTTTTTGGATGAATTGGAGGCTATGTTTGGTAATAGAGATTCAAGTGGAGATTTAGGCAAAAAGGTACTAAGTAGTTCTTTTTACGTATTCATTTAATTTAAATAGTGTGAATAGTATGAAAAATTTTTTAATTTTTTTTTAGTTAATTTCGCAACTCCTATTAGAATTAGATGGATTAAATGCTGCAGACAAAGGTGTCGTAATTCTTGCTGCGACTAACAATCCAGAAGCTATAGATCCTTCACTTTTAAGACCTGGTAAGTCATATATAACTGAATTTAAATAAAATGTATCACCTTCAACTTTATTTTTATAGGTCGTCTTGATAGACATGTTTATATTAAACCTCCAACTTTTGAAGAAAGGGCATCAATCCTTAAAGTAATAGGCAATACAATGAAATTTGCTCAAGATATAAATCTCGAAGAAATTGCTCAAAAAACTGAAAATTATACTGGGGCTGATCTAAAAGCTTTAATACAAAAATCTGCCTTTTTGGCATTTAAGAAATATCGTCAAAATAAATTTACAATCGAGGTATATTTAATATATAATTATGTTATAAATTGAGAGATAATTGATTTAAAGAAAATTTTTTCTGTTTTAGAAATATATTAGTCGTAATGATGTATTAGAAGCGATTGAGAAAATCAACCCTTCGGTTTCTATTTATCAACTTGAAAGATATCAAATATTTTCCAACTCTATACAGTAGTCAAAAAATCGATTGACTTAGATCTGAGGACGGTAGATTTTGATTGGTTTAATTGGTAGGGTGCATTTTTAGTATGGTCCATTTTAGTCTGAACGTGCTTCCACTACCATTCCACTCTTAAGAGTACAAATTTCCCTAAATGTATGTTGTATAATATTATTTCTTTCAAGAAAAAAGATAACAAATATTTGGATAAGCAGGATATTTAAACGAAGAAAGGATATCATCAAATTCCGTGATTATATCGAAATCAAATTATGGTTTAGATCATATTCTTGTGACATTTAATAGTTTGAACCCCTGAAAGTTTTCCATTTATAGTTAAACTAGATAAAAAATTATATGTCGATGCCAAAAAAAAAAAAAATTTTGTATATATATATATATACATATATATAAATCAATTAAAAAAAGTATTTCAGTTAAAAATTTATTTTTTTTTTTTTTTTTTTGAACTTTTCAAATAAGCTTTTTTGTAGCACGAGGATGGTGCACATATATTCTAGAAAAATATTACTATCAATGCATAAATGGCATAAATATATTCGAGTGCATACGCCTTTAAAATTAGTAATCATTACAAGAGCACAAAAATCAACATTAACAACAGATACAAAAACGTCATCATCAAAAGAGATATCACCAACATTTCTAGAACGTATATCAAATAGCTTTAATATAGTTAAATCTTCAATATTTAAAGAAAAAAATTCTAGTAAAGACAACGACAAATTAAAAGAAATTTTCGGGGGAGGATCAACAGTATCAAAAAATTTTATTAATAGAACAGATACATGGAATCAAGCAATAGCAGAAGCGGAAAAATTAGTTCAGGATGGAAAAAAAGATACTAAATATATTGATCCAATTAAACTTGTAGGTAAAGATTTACTATATCTAACAAAAAACATTAAAAGGCTAATAGGAAGCGGACATCCGTTATTAAACACTATAAGTGAATATTATTTTTCTTCTGAAGGAAAACATATTAGACCTTTAATTGTATTATTAATGTCACAAGCAACAAGCATTGCCCCAAAACACTATAATGCTGCTTACACAGAACATTTTCAAACAATGGATAAACCATTATCAACATCATCATTATTTGAAACACTAAATAGTAAAGACACTTCTTCAACTCTATATTATCCATCGTTTTCTTCAACAGGTGTAATAATCCTTCCAACTCAAAGAAGATTAGCAGAAATTATAGAAATGATTCACACAGCATCGTTATTCCATGATGACGTAATTGATGAATCAGAAGCAAGACGTAATAATCCTTCTGCTAATATAAGTTTTGGTAATAAAATGGCAATACTTGCAGGAGATTTTTTATTAGCTAGAGCATCAGTTGCGTTAGCCCGTTTGCGTAACCCGGAAGTTATTGAGTTATTAGCTACCGCTATTGCTAATTTAGTTGAAGGTGAATTTATGCAGCTTAAAAATGTACCTTCTAAAGGTACAGCTACCTTTGAATATTATATGGAAAAAACTTATATGAAAACTGCTAGTTTAATAGCAAAAGGTTGTCGGGCTGCTTCAGTATTAGGTGGTTCTACTCAAGAAGTATCAGAAATTGCTTATACTTATGGTAGAAATATTGGTTTAGCTTTCCAAGTAAGTATATTTTAATAGGTTTCTTTAAAAAATAAAAATTTCACTTTTTTTCACTTTTTCTTCACTTGTAGTTGGTAGATGATATGTTAGATTTTATTGTTAGTTCAAAAGAACTAGGTAAACCTGCTGGAGCTGATTTAAGACTAGGTTTAGCTACAGCTCCTGTATTATATGCATGGGAGGAATATCCTGAATTAGGTCCATTAATAAAACGTAAATTCTCCCAAGAAGGAGATGTAAAAAAAGTAATGTTTTTTTTTTTTTAAAATAAATAATTTTTAGAAATATTAGCATTCAATATCTTACCTTTAAATTATTCGTTCTTTTAGGCGAGTGAATTAGTTTATCAAAGTAATGGAATAGAACAAACAAAATTATTAGCCGCTTCACATTGTCAAACGGCTATCAATGCTATATTAAAATTACCTGAATCCGATGCTCGTAATGCTTTGATTCAGTTATCACAAAAAATATTAACGAGAAAAAAATGAAAAATAGATTTTTGTATAAATGATCGATAATTTAACCAATTATAGAAATCATATTGATAATCATGAATGAAATCTAGTTTAATTTTATTATTATTTACTTTTTCTACAACAAATAAAGATAATAATAACAATTAAAGAGAGAAAATGGCGGGAGCGATTTTGATTTTTCTAGTTTTTCTAATTTTTTAATTGTGGATGAATATTTTATGGATATTAAGGAAATCGGAACTTCGAAGTAGGAAGAAGAGAATAAACCTAATCACCGAATATTTAATGACTACCACCACCCTCTCCTCCTTCGTGACCAATCCCTAACAATTCTGGTGGAAGATTCCTACTCCAAGGATTACATTTCAAAGTTTCAAGCCCCGGAACTTCAGGTACATTCGGTAAATAGAAGAATGCAACTGCAATAATAAGATAAGAAACCTAAAAAAAAATAAAATAATTTAAGTAAAAATTCTTTTAAAAATAATGAAATCTTATTGAATATACTTACTATAAGCATATAACCCTCTAGCCAATTTGCTTTACCATCTGCAACTAAATAATTTACAATTAACACCGCACAAGCTAATACACAAATTTCCAATGTATTGAAATCTAATGTCAATGGTCTCGATGTAATCCATCCGACAAGTACAAGAACTGGTGTGACTAAAAGTGCAATTTGCTTTTATCCAAATAAATTTGTAATTAATTATTTAATATATAAATAAAAGTAATATCAATTTTCTTAAAAAAAAGAAAGATTAACTTACAACTGATGTATTAAGAATTAAACCGACAGCAGTATCAACTTTATCTTCAGAGGCTTCTTTAATAGCATCGTAATGTTCCATGAAATTGGATACGACTGATTTAAAAAAATTTTAATTAATATAAAAAGTAAATTCTATTTACAATTATTAAAAATATTATTATTACATACCACAAAGTGGCAAAAGGACCATTCCAATAAACCCGTTACCAAGATGAAAACTATGGGCCAAATGTTCAATACTTGTAACCAAATATCTAGCACACACAGTGATACCTGAAATAGAAGCGACAATTCTGCAAAAAAGTTTCATTTGAGTGAATATATTTTTTTTTAAAAAAAAAACTCGGAATTTGGTACTAGAAAAATAAAATATACTTACAAAAATAGGTCAAATACGAGGAAATATTGTGCTTCGCGATGATGTGCTTCATTATTATCAACAGTCTAGATAAATGAAGTTTTTTTAATCATAATGCTCAAAAATCTTGTAAATCTTTTATAAAAAAAAATAAAAACCTCATTAGCATGTGTTTTTAATTGAAAGACTAATAATCCAGCATATACGAATAATAAAATAATAGCAGTAGCGTGACTAATATTTTGTAAATCACATTCGATGTTTGTCCCAGTTGGAGCAGCAATTTTAAATGCCGCGGGTGTTACTAAAGCAAGAACTGCAAGAGCGAGAGTTGAAGCACTTGTAGATACAAAAAGCTGTGTAGATAAATGTGCATTCATGGATCGACGACGTGCTCCCTTTCTCGGCCAAGACCCTGCCAAAAATACAACACCAAGAATCTATAAGATTTTAAAAAAAAAACGCGCGTTTAATTAATTATAATGATATAAGTAAATTTCTTTTCAGAATCAAGGCTTTCGCTTAAAACTTACCAATAAAATATTACATAAAATGGCACCAAGTACAGAGGAACGGACAATCGCATATTGTTTATCCATTAAGGCATAACTCGAAATTACAAGTTCAACAAAATTTCCAGCAAAAGCGTGAAGTACTGCTCCATAAGACTTAAATATAATAAAGAAGTTAACTGTTAGCATTTAATCCGCATAATATGTTTTCAAAATAACAATTGTTCAGCTCTCACAAAAATGATTGAGAAAAAAAAAGAATTTATAGTATAACCAGCTAACTTGATTTTGAATACTATGTATTGGTTGAAATAATAAATTGAAAAAAGAATTCTTTCTTACCGGATGCAATCTTGCTGAAAGATCATTTATGCCCACAGACAAAATTTTTGCCATGGGAACGATGGCCAAAAAGTTGAAGAAAAATAATATAGATTCATTTACACCAAATCTCTTCATAATAATTGCAGGAGGAAGAAAAATCAATAAGAAATTTGATTTAAACATTTGTAAAACTGCTCTCGTATTTCTGTACCATTTTACGGGACTTTTTGAAATGATTTTGTTAGACTTTCGTGGTGTTTCTACATCATGTTTAAATCCAACGTTCTCTTTTTCATGTGCATAGTGAGCATTTTGTGGTTGGTTTATATCATAATGTACATGATTATTTGGGTGATAATTAGGTTCGACTAAATTACTTCTTCGATTAGAAAAATTATTATCATATACTGGTACATTTCCCGTTCCAGACGGATATTCGTAGTATGACATGTTTATAACGTTTTCTCTTCAATTAGGGATGATAAGGAGTGCGAGTAGTGAGGGTAAAGGAATTATTGTTATATTTGCGAGGGATTTGTAAAATACGTCTTTACGACTTTACAAAAATTCAAATGAGAGTAGGAGTAAGTATAAAATCCGCTAAAAGAATAAATTATAAAGAAAAAAAATTGGTACTTAGTATTAAAACACACATAGATGTATAGTCACATTTGTTTCTATACAAACCTCGCTCCTGCCAATAAAAATAATAAAAAAAAGGAAAAGTTCTATCTAGAAAAATTTTTCCTGTCGAAATTTATTCATTCGAGAACTATTCTAAAATGTGAGTACAAAATATGCGGATCTAAATTTAGTGTAATCATGTCATAAATTATTTTCCAGATTTGTCCATTTAAATTATTTATAAACACTTATAAACATTATTTTATTTAAAAGATTTGTGCTTCACATCCAAATACGCACATAATTTTATTTTTATTCTCGCTATTTGTTGTTTAATTTATAATGAAAATCGCTTTTGCGTTTGGACAAACATATTCCTTACGGCGGAACTAATGATCTATTATAGAAATTTTTTTATTAAGTTTTTGCATTTAATTATTAAAACTTTCTATCATAGAATTTATTTTTATTAGATCCTTTACATTTAATAATTATAACATTAATAAAGTAATTCTAATTTTAAATTGTTATTTTCCTAAATTAACATTACAAAATAGGTGTGATGCCTTACCATCTATGGCAGGTAAAATTTACTAATTATGACTAATTATTGGATTTGTTAAAATTATGTCGAAAAAAAAAGTTCAAACTAAAAATCATGTTACGAAAGTTTCTTCTGATAATACTGCTCATAACAAAAATTTTCAAAGCCGACATCAAGTAAAAAAAGTTCATGAGTATAATATGAAACAAGAGGAAAAGGCATGCTCTGTTAAATAAGGTTTTTTTTCTATTTTAAAAATACATGTGCAAAATGCCAAGATTTTAATTTTCTCAGATCTACTTGCTTATCAAGAACAAATTAAACTTTTCAAGTCTGGAAGAATTTGAAACTATTTTTATGGCACGCAAAATATTATGGTATAATTTTATATTTTATATTTTATTCACCTTAAAATACTACTTGGTTTTCAAGCAAAACACTATAATTTTTTAAGAAATTGATACTCTTTAAAGTATCTACACGATTATTAGCTGTAGATCTTTTACAACATATGACTGTAAGCTTTACGCAGCAAAGCTGCGCTATAGAAGGAAACACAAAAAATTTGGGATTTATTAAATAAAGATTATAACTTGGATGATTTGCTAAAAAAATAAGGAAATATCATTACCAGCACCATGTTCACTTTCTAGTAAATCAGAAAATGATGTTATTGAAATTCGGAATCATTTACTTGTCACTTACTTACTTTATAATACTTTATTTAAATTGCGACATGAAATAAGTCAATGATATTAAGAGAATTCATTACATTATTTTGAAAGATACATTAAAAGTTAAATATAAATTAGAGGAAAATAAAATTCAACATGGAGGAGAGTTTCGAATGGTAGATTAAGGGTAGGTGGCTTTCATTTAACTGTTTATCCAGTAAGTTATAATTTTTTTTTAATATTTTATTAAAGAATTTAATAATTTTAATTTAATTTTTGCATTGTTCAATAGAAGTACCTGCATTAATGGAAAGATTTATAAAATTTCGTAATGAATGTATTAAAAACGCCAGCCGTTTATTGATGGCAATGGCGTGTTGGTCGTTCAATTATGACATTATATCTTATCTGGAATGGTTATCCGCCTAATATTTTTGAACAAATTACACAAAAAGAATGTGTATATGCATTATTTCTAGCACAAGCAATGAAGGAACCAACCTTAGCTCTCGATATAACGAACCCACTTTACAACGAATTTTTCCGAACACGTGACATATAACCAATCAAATACGACCGTAACTCTCGTTATAACGAATCAACCAAATAAATTCTTTAAAATTCTTCGCTATAACCTTATAACGAACTGAGATGAAAACCGGAGGGTTCGTTATATCGAGAGCCGACTGTATATGATATGATAACGCAAATATCTTTAAAATTTTATTAAAATAATCAAAAATAAAGTCTTTTCTATATTATGTTTTTTTTTAAAAAAAAAAATATTTTTTAGCAATCCAGTGATTATTTTGATGTTTTTTTTATATTCTTTATATACTTGAGTATATTATGAAATACTTTATGCCAAAGAATAAAAATGTAATTCCAGATTTCTTTTTTTTTGTTTTTTTTTGCCTCAGGTGCAATAATATTGAATACCTAGTTGACATACTCCATAAGTTGATGCTAACCAAGTTTCATTGTAACGAAACTATCGATTCAGAAATTGATTAATATATGTATCACGGGAACAAGTAATTTATTCGCATATGCTCAAAGTTACTCTTTGCTTATCTTGTTATCTTGCTTTAAAGGTTAAAAACTTTGTAAAAAGTATTTAAAGTATTTATCAGGTTTATTGGATACCTGAAAAAGTCTTAATTAGTAAAATTATATTAATTACAGTGTATTAAGAAAAAAGTTGTGGTTAGCATATTTCTTTAAATTTCTTGTTATTAAACTAGTAATTCAAGATAACTCTAAAGCTAAATTTCTAACCATAATTTTTTTTTAATATACTGTATATATTTAATACTATATAATAATTGTTTTCCTGTGTAGCAGTAATGTTATAGATTATCTGTGTACCTGTAATGTTCAGACTTTCCAAAACTCCCGAAACTAGTCCGAAACCTACAAAACTAATCCGAAACTCCCGAAACTCACTAATTTTGGCCAAAATTAAAATTGGCCGAAATTATGACATTTTATCACGTGATATTACACAAATTCCCAAAAAGGGGCGAACGACCCTAGCATCACCATGAAAAAAATAGTAGCCGGATTTTTTTCACGGTTACACGTGATCTGTGCACATGATCTGGATGATTATTTTTGGTGATTAAAGTATAAGCTTTTTATTGATCTGATCGATCCTTTACGCCACACATCATCTTTTCTTTTTCAGTTATCTAAAAGATTGTTAACATGTCATCTCAACAACAAAATAAAGTATGTAAAGGGTGTCATTGTACAAGAGAAGGCTGGGAATTTTTAAATGAAAAAGGAGCTGTTTTGAAAAAATGTTGTAGATGCTGAAACAATATCAAAAGATCACACTTAGTAAAAAATAAAACCAGAAAACCTGATATAATAATTAATTATACAGATATAACAGAAACTATATATATAATTCCTTAACTTCTTTAGATACTAATGAGTTTTACGAAGGAGAAAATACTGAATTGAGCATGAGTTTTGATATTGAGTTATCGACATTAGTTAATGTAATTTTAGAAAATAATGGTGGTGAAAATATTGAGAATGTTAATTGTGAAATTGGACGTTATATAGTATCTCTTATATCAGAAGGTGATGGTTACATATGGGTTTACCATATTAAGAATCAGAAAAAGGACTCCCTTCTTTTGACATATTATTGTAACTGCCGGGCTGCTGATCTTGAAAAACAACCAATTAAACGTTCATCATTAGACAAACAAAGAGATACTCCTGCTTATTTAAAATGGTACCATTGTAAAGGGACAATAAATATTGAAATTTTATCAAAATTCAAAGATTTATTCAAGATAATATCAATAATCTTGCTCCAGAGATCTGGCGCCAAATTCAGGAAAACAAAATTAAAGGATATGAAAATATAACAGTTCAACAAATATATCATTGGTGGTCTATTGAAACTCAAAAAGAATACTGTCGTGATTCTGATCAATTGATATCATCAAAATTGTTATTAGAAGAATTTAACCAAGAAATTATCGTAAATATTAATTCATCAACATCTACCCTTGGATTTTTAACAGAGTTATTTTATCAACCATCTCAGATTAATCTTGATGCAATTGAGATTGATGCAACATATGGAACGAATAATATGGAATGGGAATTATATACTATTATGGGAGTATTTGATAGTACCGGATTTCCTCTCAGTTATCTTTTAATTTCAGCTGGGAAAAGCTGAAATATAACAGGAATACTTACCAGTTGGATGTAAGCTTTAAAAGAACGAAATTTGAATAAATTTCCTGTTATTTTAACTGACAAAGATTTCGCAGAAATTAATGCAGCACAAACAGTATGGCCTGAAGCACAAATACAATTATGTGCCTGGCATGTTCAGAGAGCTATTAAACAAAAATTAGCATCAAATAAACAAAGTGTATATTATTCCTATAATCCAAAAATGGCTCACGAAGAATGTTCTGCAATAGATCCTAATTGGGAAGTTACAAATAATTCAGAAAGAGTATTTTGTCCTTTGAATCTTCGGGAAAATGTAGTTAAGCTCATAAATCAATACTTGAATCGCCATATGCTGTTACCAAAATTAGATGGTACATTTGTTACAGATGCAAATGAAATTTGGAAAGAATGTATTAGTGAAATAATACAATTCTGTAAAGATAACAATTTATTGCGATTGTGGATTTATCTTTGGAAGGAGTGGTATACTAAAGATAGATGGAATTTGTGTGCAAGAGCATCTAATGAAATGATTAGTCATATTAAAACAACTATGATCGTTGAGTTCCATTGGCGACTTATTAAACGAGATTATTTATACAAGTTTTACAAGCCACGAATTGATCACTTGTGTTATATTCTTGTTAAAAAAGTTGTTAATCAGCAATTACATCGAATACATTTGCTTCAACAAGGCCGTTATTTAGTGTCATGGCGGAAGGAATTCAAGAAAGAATGGAAACACCATGAAAAAAAAGTAGTAGAGATAAATGGCAAATATTTGACAAATCCAATTCAATGGATTTGTTCATGCTAGAGGTAGGCTCCGGTCATCCGTTCAATCCGTCATTTCATCCGATCACGTGATGTCGATCACGGATATGCAGATCATTTCCTTTTTGGGCGATACCCACCCGTTAA
>QZLH01000302.1:81477-95085 GCA_003833135.1 Oehlia diaphana | reverse complement strand
TTATATTAAAGTATTAAAAAAATGCTTAAAAAATTAAATAATTAATAAATAATAAAATATTGTAGTATTTAAGTATTTTATTTTTTTATTACTTAATAAATACAAATTTTTAATACTTATCAAATACTACTATTTGATAAATACAAAACTCCCATTTGGTTAAACTTCATGATATTATATAAAAAAAATATAAATTTATATTTTAATATCATATGTATCAAAATATCTATACTACTAATAATATATTAAAAAATCTATATTACTAATATATAAGTATAAGATTATTAGTTTTATTGGTAATTTATATATAATTTTTTATATAAAATAAGATATTATATAATATATAATCTTCAAATACTAAAGATAATTTACAATTAGAGTTCTTTAAAATCAAATCAAATATAAAATTAATTTGAATTTATTAAATCAAATTAAATTCAAATTAAATTCAAATCAAATATCAAATATTTATTAAATTGACTAATTAAATTAAAGAATTTTCAAATTAATATAAATTAAATTAAATTAATTTAAATTTGTCAAATTCAAATCAAATTCAAATCAAATGTTAATATCAAATCAAATTTTAAAATTTTATTTAAAAACTTTACTAATACTTAAAAGAAGAATCCAATTCTAATATATAAATAAAGTTATAGGTATTAATAAGATTCTTCTAAATATTTAGATGAGATGCAACTGAAAAACTAAAAAGACAACTTAAATATACTTTTTAATTAAATTATAAGTTTTAATTCAAATAGGATAAAAAGAAAAAGAATTCTAGAATCTTCAAGTGAAAATTTTATAAGAAAGTAACTGAATTAAAGAAAAAGTTGAAAAAACTAATAAATAGGATGTGATACAATGTAATCTATATTAGATTATTTTTTAATCTAATATAGATTACATTATATTAGTTTTTATTAATTTATAGATATAAATTTTTATTTCTTTTAAAAATTTTTTTTAATTAGTTGATATTTTTCTGGCATTTAATTTTTTATTTAAATACAAAATGCAAATATATTCAAATTTTAATCTCTTATCAATTAATAGTATAAAGAAAAATAAAAGTATTAATAAGAAAAATTAAGATGCATAATAATAAGTGGTATCATTATTTCTAATATAAATAGTATGACTATATAAATATAGGTTAACTTTTTTAAAATAATAGTTATGTAAGACTCTAGACATTTTTTATAGAACTCACAACTGACTTTTTGCCAAAAAAGATCTAATTTGCTCTTTTTTTATTTTTAGTATTTTGTGATTATCTTATTAGCATTCAGTGATCTGATTTATGCAGATTTTTTTTATTTTATAAAGCTTGATGAGAGCTGTAAAACAAAAAAAGTTTGCATAAATTGGACTACTGGATGCTGAAATAATTGCAAAAAAGTAATTTTTTTTTTGAAATTTGGGTTAATTTGCTAAAAAGTTACTCTCTGAGTTGTATATATATTGTTTGAGATCTTAGTTATATCTTATAATATTTAATTTTTAGATTTTATATATATTTATTTTTTTTATTTATATAAATAAATATACTGTATGTAAATTAGTAATATTATAATATGATAAGATTGCATTTATAAAAAAAATATATATATATAATAATATGGATAAATCTAATTGTAACATCCTGTTATACATCTTATTTGTAACAACTCCCAATTTTATCTAATTAAAATTTAAGATCAGGCGTAATGTAAACAAAAAACAAAAGATCAGTCATGTAATCAAGACAAAAGAATTTTTTAAAAAATTTCAAGAAACTGCTTATAACTTAAAATTTTGTATATGAAACTGTCTTAAGTACATTAAGTAAAAGTTTTTCAAATTAAATTTTGCATATAAAAATTTTATTTGTAAAACACATACTAAATTTATTATTAAAAATAAAAATAAAAAAAGGATGTTACAAATAAGATATATAACAGGCTGTTACAAATACATTTATTCTAATAATATAAAAATTCTTTAATAGTAAATTTGAAATCTTTAAAGATTTTTAAAGATCTTTTGATAGAAAATCCTTACCAGTAGAGGAGATTCTTTAGAAATTTTTATTAATTATAAGATTTTTGGAATTTCTAAGGATTTGCAATTCTGCATTCCAAAAAATTACTAAGAAAGTTAAAAATTTTAATATTTAAGTAATACTGTATTCCTCAGATTGCCTACAGTATATTGTAATTATTACTAGTAAAATTTAGCCATATTTTTTTTGATTAATCTATAAATAAATTATATAGTTAATTTGTAATCTGTCTAAAAAGTAAAAAATTTAATAAAATTTAAGAAAAGTATAAAATTATAATACAGATCTTTACATGAATTTTCTTTACTAAAAGTTGGTTTAACACCAATTTCTACATTAGTATAGAGTAATTATACTTTTTTGAATTTTGTATAATATTATTTAATAATGCATACATGTAAGTTAGAAGTAGAGATGCAAACTTAACTCTTTCTTAGATTTACGTCCTAGTAGCATAGCGGACATACTTATATCACCTTGCCGATCATTTGCTAATCACTAATTCCAGATTTTAAAACTTATTGTAAAATCACAAATAATATGGCAAAAAAATAATGGAAATCCAAGTAAAAACACTAAATTATCATATGACTTTAATTATGTAATTATTAGCACAATTTTTAATAATATTATAAATATATTATTCGTATATGATAATTCATTAATTATTGCCGATTATCAAACAAAAATTGAAGTGCGAAGATGAATATGTGATTGCGAAACTTAAGAATTTGCACAAATATTCCTTATATTATGTAGAATCAATAAAAAAAATAATGCAGTGATCTGATTTATAATGCAGGTTTTTTATTAATAATATATTTAGTGAATAATTTTGTAAAATGAATAAATATATGTCAAATAATTATAAAAACTAAAAAGTTTCTAATAAAATTTAATATACAATATATTAAAACCAAATTTAAGTTATTTGTGAAATTGAGCATATATTATTATGTAATTTTTTTTAGCAACGGTATTTATATTATATGATATGATTGAATAAATGATTGGTAAATGATCACAAATATTGTGATAAAATAGGGATGTCCGCTATGCTTGTTCTATGATGTGACTTAATTTAAGTTACATCATATAATATTACGTATATATATTTTATTATAAAATAATTAGTAATTAATTGCCGATCTGCATGTGATCAATAGAATTTACATAGTAAAATGCAGCGTTATGTTAATTAATAAAAAAAATGCTGTTTGAAATCTCTGTTTTTCCAAGAAATAATAACGTCAAATATATACATAACTTTCAAAAAACTTGTTGCAACTGGCACTATTATATCAGAACTTCATTATTATGTTCATATTTATTTGACTTATTTATTATTTTTTAAGAAAAAAATTTAAGATAACTATTCCTATTTTGAAATTACGTTAAAGTCCTTTTATTATTCATATATTTCATTATATTCATATTTTTTACAAACTGGACATATTTGTAAAAGAAAAAGAGATATAAAAGTGCGTAATGTTATTAAAAATGTAATAGTTGACAGAAATAATAATCAAAAAAGGTTTTATAAGCGTTAAAGAAAAGTTAAAGAGCTAGAAATCGTTTATACTATAGAAGTAAAATAGTAGTAAATACTATGAAATCTCTATTTCCTATATATAAAACTTTATAAATTGCAAAGAAAAAAACTTTTTATAAAAAAATTTTTTTTTCCAAGATCTTAAACGTATATTGCAAGTGTTAAATTATGCAATTGTATAACAATATGATTGCATTTTATTTGATATAAAAACATGATCAACATGGCTTATATGTAAATGTTGTGCTGCATTTTATTATATGAATTCTATCAATCACATGCAGATTGGCAATTAAATTACTTTGATGCAAACTTATGCTTTTCTTAGAGTTACGTCCTAATTACATTTATAACGTGACTTAACTAAGAGTTATGTCACATCATTAAGTTTGCACCCTTAGTTAGAAGTCATATATATAGTTATACAGAAATTGTGATTGTTATACAGAAATCTGTGAGTGTCATATAAAAATTTTACTACATATAAAACATTTTTTTATTTTTTTAGAAAAGTCATTAAACTTTAAGTAAATATAGCCAACTAATATATTTATATATTTAGCTTTTAATTTAAATTATATTTAAGAAATACATACTTATCTATAAAGAAAAAAATAACAAAGTTGTTCCAATTATTAATAGTTAAAATTTCTACTTTTTATGCGGATCACAAATTAGTTAATTAAATATTATTAGGTATTTATTATTTTTTAATAAATATTTAAAGAAATCTGTATAGTCTAATCCCAATATACTGATATTTGATATACTGATATACTATTAAAGAATTTTATTTTCCTTCTATATGTGAAAACATATAAATATTAGTATAGCATTAATATAACTAAAAATTTTTTATATATGTTTTGATATATCATTATAATAAGATTTGACTGTATTTATTAAATAATATTACCTTTTTATAATGACTTAATACTAGGTTTTATTAATAAAATAATATTTTTATGTTTTTTTACATAATGGAGAAGTAAAAATTTTATCTTTACAACAAGTTTTAAAATATATTGGTATATCAAATATCAATATGCTAAGGCTGACTGCAGTTGAAAAAAATTGTACACTAT
Organism: Oehlia diaphana; assembly: GCA_003833135.1. Classification (NCBI taxonomy): domain Eukaryota; kingdom Fungi; phylum Glomeromycota; class Glomeromycetes; order Glomerales; family Glomeraceae; genus Oehlia; species Oehlia diaphana. Next base: position 90,401 of record QZLH01000302.1, on the reverse strand, counting down.
TAATATCTTTTTGGTTGTTTGCAAGCATCAATTAATATTTAAAATTGCAAATCTCAGTAACTTTTATATTACAAAAAACTTATTGGAATACTTAATAATATAATATTATTTATATTTATATAAAAATTTTATCATTTAAAATTAAAGAAGATTATAACATTATAACCTTTAGGTTCGTACCATTTAATAACCAAAAAATAATTTAATTTATTGAACCAATTATAAATAATTTAAGAAATAGAGAGAAAAAAAGCATCTCGCATCCTATCTATACTTAATAGGTAAATTTGACACATATTTAGATGACTTGCACTTCATTAATCACATGTCATAATCGTTAATATCCATATTTTAAAATTTCTGACTGACTCCAGCATATCAGGATATCATTATGTTCACACATAGCGTATTATATAAGCAACATTCGGGAAATACTCCGCCGTGTTAGATAGTTATCGGATGCCAATGCTTAAAATTTAATTTATTTGACAAATAAAATCGGGGATTCTATAAATTTTTTGTCCGGAATTGTCACTTTTTGGCGCGCACCGTGCAATCCTGGATCTTGACGCATGTAACATTATAACGGTTGAACTAGTTTCTATTACAAGTAAAAATATTATCACGATATATGATAGAAAATTACTAAATATATTAGCTAATCTATAAACTAACCATAATTCGTTGGCTAAAATATCCTGGGGTAATTATATCAAAAAATATCGTTTTTTCTTGCTTTCTACTTATATAGCGTGATAATTTATGCGGTGATATTTAAAGTTTATTTGTTTATGCAACTTGACATCATTGTATACATGATGTCATCGTGTGTATCCATCCGTAATTTAAGATTTAATTAGACTAGCCAATAACTGATAACGAATAATCTCTAAATTAAAACGATTAACTGCGCCATAAATTATATAATTCCTTTTTTTTTTTTGTACTGTATATCTCATATGAGAAAAAACGAGGGGCTACTGACAAGAAATAATGATAAATTTGTAATAAAAAATTAAATATAAGTAAAGAAGATATGTTCGTATTTCATTACAATTTTTATGCTGTTCGCATACTATTTTGAAGTGAAATATTTTAATAAGTTCACTTTATCACCAATTATTTTTAGTTTCCGTGATAATAATTAAGCCTCGACACGAAATGGGAACCACAGAAAATTTTGAAGATGTTAGTAACTCCGAAGAAAAAAATATATTTATCCAACCCACAACTACTCAAGAATCTTCATTGCAAATACAAAATTTTTCACATTTTCAACCACAGACGTCTATACCTCCCGGGTCAAGCAACTCTAGTTCAACGACTGACGAATATATAAGATTTGGCTCCTGTATTGCTTTACAGCATAGTACCACATCAAGACATTTATCGAGTAGATCGCCTGATAATAAAGAATCGTCAAAGGGAAACAAAGACCAGGTTTGTTTGAAAGCCAAGAACATAATTAGAACTTAATTCAAAGAATTCAAAGGTCTGAATTGAAAAAAATCAAATTGCTTTAAATAGCTATAAATTATATAAATATCACGTCACTTTGTGAATTGAATGCCATTGTTAGGGTATTGAAAAGAACCTTGAAAATATAAAATTTGTTGCACATTGCAATCCCATTAAATTGTAGTCGCGATTTGAAAGGAGTTGATTACCTTACTCATGAGCTGATTCGTCATATCAAATATATCAAATTCATATACTAAGGATTGTTGATTTTATTGAATAAAGAAATAATAAATTTTATATTATTTTGAATAATAATAAATTCTCTTCTCTTCATCTTGACAGGTTTTTGCAACTCGGCGGAAATCAGAAAACGAACTATGGATGGTGTTACAAGCCTATGGCGAACGACGTCGTCTAAAAAAGGGTGATGCTGTTCCATATAATGCACAAATTCGACTTGGCCATATTGTATCACGGCGTAATCTACGCTCACATCCGGACTATATCTCTCCCATAAGCAATCAGCAAGAAGGTAAAGCAACATATATCTTAATTATTAATTAATTTATTTTAAGAGTATAATATATAATTACATATTTCAGTTATTTGTCACGACGAAAATACCAGTGATTTGAATGATAACTGGTTAGTTCAGAGACATAGTTATACCAACCATTATGATAACTCTGGATACTGGCTGGCTGACGACGCGATTACATTAAGGCACATTCAAACTGGGGCGACCCTACACAGTCATAGTATAATGTTAGACAATGACGATAATCAAGAAGTTACGTGTTATGGGCCAGGACATGAGGAAAACGACAAGGTTAGATACTATTATTCAAGATTATTTCGTAATTGTTTTATTAAATATATACATTTTTCTTATAATAAATTAGTGGAAGGCCGAACATAATGATATAAATGATTTTATTAGAAGTTCATAGAATAAAAAAAAAAATTTTTTTTTATTGCTTTTCTCAGTTGGTTTTTTAGTGAAGAGAAATTTTTTTTTGTAAATTCTGAACATCACTATGTATTTATATTACAGAAAGATTGCATGTTGAGGCCTTAATAGGAGAATATGTGATACTATAACTTTGTAAAACAAAGTTGCCCCTTTTCTTATTCTTAAATATTGTTGGTAATACGACATCCGAAAGCGAGGAAATCTGAAAGTTTTCACGTTAAAACCAGAATTTTCTCGAAGTTTACTTTATTAGAATATCACTATACATTTACTTGATTTCCTTCTTTTCAAGAATATTATTGTAGCAACAATCGCATTATCGTGGTACAAAAACTCCGATTTAAACGAAGTTATAGATAGAGATAAAATACAATAATAAAAAATTTACGATTTAAACGGTTACACTTTTCACAAGCCACTTTACCACTTTCACGAATATATTCCGATTTTATAGTTTACACGTGTTTCTTCCAGGTGGGCGTAGATCTTAATTGTGTGCCAGGATTTAATTGGATAAAAAATTATTACAATCGTTTTTTAGTCGTTTTTTTTTTGCGCGAAATGATGAATTAAATAATTTATTTTTTCAAATAATAAATGACTTGAGCAAATAAACAATAATACTCGTATACCACAAATACTAAATTAATAATCCTTTTTCGTATAATATTACTCTACCCTTTCTATCATATCTTGCTTCATTTCGTGACGGGCACTCGAAGAAATATCTCATTGAATGTGAGAACGCTAAACTTTATTTTATCAAAAAAAAAAACTAATCCTAATTTAGTAAATTTCATGTTTGTCAAACTTTGCAGCACGTGACAATTTTAGATTATTTAGATTTTGCCATTTTTTTTTTGAAAGCATAAAAATGTCAATTCAACGTCGTAAGAAACATAATAGATCTAATGAACGTCGTAAGCTTAAACGCGAAGAAGCATTAAAAGAGTTGGAGGCTTTGGAAAAGAATTGCCAAAATCTGGTAATTCCCAATAATTTCTTACACTAAACTTTCCAAACAATCAATTTCTGTATTCGCGATCTTATAAGTTTAACGCGTTTTCTTTTAGCCATTAAATTTAGAATATGAAAGTTTTAAGGAATTGCCTTTATCACTTTTGACCAAACAGGGTCTACAGCAATCCAATTACATTGAAATGACGGAAATTCAACGTAAAGCTATACCTCTTGCTTTACGCGGTCGTGATGTTTTGGGTGCCGCTAAAACTGGAAGTGGCAAGACGTTAGCTTTTCTTATTCCAGTAAAGTTACAAATTTTATAATATTTGAAGTCTATTGATATTGATTAATTAGCATAATATTAATCAACTATTATAGGTAGTTGAATCATTATACAGGAAAAGTTGGACACAGTTGGATGGATTAGGTGCTTTAGTTATAGCACCAACGAGAGAATTGGTAGTGTTAAGTATTTGATTATTTAGCTCATTTAAAGAAGAGATAATTGATTTTTCTTTTTCGATAGGCTATTCAAATTTTCGAGGTTCTCCGTAAAATAGGAAGAAAGCATTCTTTGTCAGCTGGTCTTGTGATAGGTGGTAAAAACGTAGACGTAGAACAGGAACGTATAAATAGAATGAACATTCTTATTTGTACTCCTGGACGTTTGTTACAACATATGGACCAAACTGTAAACTTTAAATGTGATAACATTCAAGTATTAGGTTAGTAATAATTTTTTGTAGCACTTCAGGTTCATTTGTACATAACAATTTTAAATTATTAAGTTCTTGATGAGGCGGATCGTATACTTGATTTGGGGTTTGAAAAGACTATAAATGCCATAATTGAAAATTTGCCAAAAGAACGTCAGACTTTGATGTTTTCTGCTACTCAAACAAAGTCTGTTAAAGATTTGGCTCGATTAAGTCTTGAGGTATATGTTATATTTATAAATAAATTTCAATTAAAAGCATCTCAAATTTTATATTAAATTTTGTATAAGGATCCCGAGTATGTTTCTATAATTGAAGATTCGGAACATAGCACACCGATTAGTTTATCACAGCATTATTTAGTTTGTGAGTTACCACAGAAACTGGATATTTTATTTTCATTTATTAAGTCGCATTTACAAGCGAAGGTTCTTGTATTCTTATCCAGCTGCAAACAGGTAAAAAAAATTTTCACTATATTATTTATTTTTTATTTATTATTAAGTAAATTTTCTTAATTATCTTAGGTTCGATTTGTATTTGAAACTTTCTGTAAATTACATCCAGGAGCTCCGCTACTTCACTTGCATGGCAAGCAAAAACAAACCAAACGATTAGAAATTTTTAATAAATTTTCTTCTATGAAACATGCTTATCTGTTTGCTACTGATATTGCGGCGAGAGGTTTAGATTTTCCTGCTGTTGATTGGGTAGTGCAGGTAGATGCTCCAGAAAATGCAGAGACATATATTCATAGAGTTGGACGAACGGCAAGATATGATGCTTCAGGTCATGCTCTATTATTTTTATTAACAAGCGAAGAACAAGGGATGAAAGCAGCTTTGGATAAAAAAAAAGTGCCAATTGATAAAATTAAAGTAAAATCCAGTAAGACAATTAGCATCCAAAAACAATTGCAATCGTTATGTTTTAAGGATCCTGAAATTAAATATCTCGGACAAAAAGTATGTTTTTTTTTATTTAAACATTATACGTATACATATAATAATTTTTTTTTTTTTATTGTTAGGCATTTGTATCATATATACGATCGATATATCTTCAAAGTGATAAATCTATATTTAAAGTAGATGAATTACCTATAGAGGAATTCGCTGCTACTCTTGGATTACCTGGTACTCCTAAAATTAAATTCGTTAAGGTTTGTAATTAATAATAATAATCTATTATAATAACCTTTAGTGTTCTTAAGTTTTAATTATTTCTTTATTTAGAAGGCACAATCTAAAAATGCCACTCGTCAGAAACCAAAAAAAGTTCCTGGGTACTCATCATCTGATGAAGATGAAGGAAATTCTGTTAAGATTCTTGAAATGAATAGTGACACTTTACCTAATTTAGATGTACAAGAAAAAAAGAGAAAGGAAGCTAACCCGAAATCTAAGCTGGATAAAATGTTCAATCGTAAAAATATGTCTGTCCTTACAGATCATTATAAAAAATTGGTCGATCAAGAAGCAGACAATATTACGAGCGAAGAAGAGTTGATTACCCTTAAACGTGCTAACCACGAATTATCAGATGAACTTAAACAACCGGTATTCTTTTATGCTATATATTCAATTATAAGTTCAATAAACTAAAGACATTTGTTTAGGGCCGTGATCCGTTATCAAAACGTAAGCTCATGAAAGCTACGTCAAAAAAATTTATTATTAAGAATGCGCCTAGAGGAAAAAGATTAATATTTGACGATGATGGAAATGTAAGAATTTAACATAAAATCATTTTTTAATATCGCTATATTCTATTAATTATTAACTATTCAATCGTTTGTATTAGCCTCACCAAATATATGAATTTCAAGATGAAAAAGCTTTTCGTTCTGCAGGAGATATAGCGTCTCAAAAGAAAGAATTTATAGAGAAAGAATTTGAAGTCATGAAGAAAGAAGATATTACAGATAAAATTATTGCAAGAGATAAGAGGCAAGAGAAAAAAATTAAGAAGAAGGTTAAATTAAAAGAAGAATTGGAGGAAAATATGAAACCTGTAGTAACCTTATCAACAACTTTACCTATGTATAAAGAATTTCATGAAGACGAATTAAATAAAAATGCTGAAAGAGACTTTGAGGAATCATCAGATGAAGAATACGAGAGATTAAGTAATAAGAGACAGGCTGCTTCTCTGCCAGATCACACTGATTTAAATGGTGGCGAGGCTCTAATTAATAAGAAACGAAAACTACTGGAAATTGAAGAACCAAAAACTTTAGAGGATCAAGAAGCATTAGCATTAAAATTATTGAATCGTTTATAATACATTAAAATATAAATTTGCTTTTTTATTTAAATAATAATATTCATCAATCAACCAGCAACTTTGCTACAATATTTCAATATACATTTCAATTAAAAATTGTCGGTATCTCTTGGATGGTTTTACCACCATAATAATTTAAGAACTAAAGATCTTTGCTTAATAGTGTATTATGTAACTAACTAATTACCTAATATTATTCATAAACATTCACTAAGCAATAAATAAGTAAATGAATTTAGACCCTTATTTTTCATTTATTGAGATAGAATCTTCAACTTCCCGATTCTCCAATCGTTTATTAAATGCTATTTATTTCTGATCACTTTTGTGAATAAAAGAGTCTGTAGGTTGAAAAAGCCATCAATTTCTCTTCTTTCAGTTCCTCTCAATATCTCTTTCTTTTTGTTGCTAATTTTAATTTTATTCAACTTCTATTTATATTGGTACGTCTTTTGATGCGATCTTCCATGTGGATTTACTAATGATTTACTGGTAATCATTTAGATTTTTTAGTATTTCTTTTGCAACATATGGGAGAATCCGAACGAGTTATAAATAAAACTGCTCGAGAACCATATCATGAACGTCAAAGTTTGTGGTTCTGCGGCCAGGTAAATTTTCATATAAAATTTCGTTAAAAGAACTATTTATAAATTATTAATCTTTTAACTTAATAAATAGCATACACTAAATAATCTGGTAAGTATTATAGTAAGTTCATATAGTAGTACTTTTTCTGTTTAATAATTTATGTTATACATAGCTCCAAGGTGATGTTTTCACAAGGGAACAACTTGAAAATATCGCTCTAAAGTTGGCCAAACAAGGAGGTCTGACATGGCGCTCTTATATTTTTAATCCACACAAAAGTATTTTGTAAGTTTATTTTTTCTAAATGATTATATGTGATTATCATATTTTTATATATATTTTTGGTACTTTCTTTTTGAACATTATTAGCGGAGTGGGTAATTATGATATTAATGTTTTGGAGAAAGCTTTAATGAATGAAAATTTAGAAGTACAATGGTTCGATGTTAGAAAAGGTATCTCAACTAGAAAAATTATTAATTTTCCTTTCAACCTATTTATGATTATCACTTATTGTATGAAGTGAGTGCGACAAACGACAAGTAAGAAAATCTTTTTGTTTACACGCCCCATAAATACAATAACGATAACAATAACGAAAATCGAGGAATGGAATGTTAATTATTCAGTTATTTGAAATAGTCTTCTAATAATTTTAATTTAGATATTCGATCCGTTATTCAATTCACCGATGAAACCCTTTTTGGACTTATTCTGAATGTTCCAACTTTACGTTTTTACCTTTGGACATCTTATCATTGGATTGCCATTAAACCCTTTTTTATTGATAACAAGCTTACTGGAGTTTACAATTTGGATTCGAAACTAAGCAGGGCCGAAAAATTTGAGAACGTGGAAGAGGTGAGAACATAATTATTGATCACGTAATAATTTTTAAAATATTTATGTTTATTCAATTTATACACTTATGTTTAGGTTTATAAGTTCCTTGAATCTGTTGTATATCAAAATGGGAATATCCTACTTGTAAAAAAGATGGGGAAGATATTAAATAATGGCTTTTAGTCTGTTAAATATTAAGGAAGTCGTAGTTTTTGCATAGATTAATTAGATTAATTACATTATTACGTGACTTATGTGCCACGGTCAACTTCCCCAGCGCAACTCGCAGTCGCGGGATCAATTTTTGAATGGATAGATTAATTTATCAAAAAAAACTTAATACAAATATTATTCAGCTTTTAAAATCATAATTTCATAGGAATGCATACCTTCTCTACAAGTTTATTTATACCATTTTTGACTAATATTTAATTTTGTAAAAATTGACTTTAGTAAGGAATTGGTATTCAAAACCTCCATTTTCTCTCTAAGTAAACTTGCAGAGAAAGCAAAATGTATACATATTTCGATTCTGGAATCTTTAGTGGTTTTGCTAAGTTATAAAATTTTCTAAATTTTGATCACATGACTTTTTTGTGGACGACGGGTTACACTAGCCCTGTTCAATTCTAGATCGGACCGGATTGATCACAAAATGAGCCCCTAAATGAAAAACGATCAGTGGTCAGTCAAACCGATCCACGAACATAAGTTGTTCGCTTCTGATCGATTTTGATAAACTAACGTGACGCGACTGACGCGTGCCAGCGACAAACCATATTATTGTTTATGATATGATCCGATCGAGCTATACATATTGTGCTCAATTGTAACTGTGGTTTGGCTGGTTAATTTTTTTTCCGACCAGAGCGATACGATATAAGGCCAGTTCCTGTTCATTTCTGATCGGTCGGGTTTTTTGATCGAAAATCCATTAACCAATCCTATCATGTGATCAAAATCAAAATTGAGTACTTTGATCGGCTTATTGGACGGTTAACCTTGGTCACCTTATTTTTTCGTATATTAAAATATTTTTCTTTTATAAAAATGGCAAATAAGCAATACATAAAGGTATAATAAACTTTTTG
>QZLH01000302.1:32598-80768 GCA_003833135.1 Oehlia diaphana | reverse complement strand
GTTCGGGTCGTTGATCAGGTCACACAATTTCATCAGCCAATAATTATCAATTCAAAACCCGATCAAAATCCCGAACGATCAGAATTGAACAGGCCTATTGATTCAATCAAACCAACTCAAAATTGAACTTTGACCATGAGATTAATGTAACCTGACCAAAAAAGCCGATCGAACAATTATGAACTGGCCTATAGAAATGAACAGGGCGATTAATCTCATGATCAAAGTTCAATTTTGAGTTGATTGATTGGTAAACTATTAAGTAACCAATAGTTATGATTTTGTTGTTTTGTCAGTATTTTTGTCAACTCGACCAAAAACGACCTACGTTTTTGGTGGTTCGTTCTACAAACAAAATTTATTGGCCACAAATTTTAGTGTAACCGACCAAATAGATCAAACGCGTCGCGTCTATCACGTGATTTTAATTTCTATCTATTTTTATTTTTATTTATTTGTTTCCTTAGTTGTCTGAAACTTTATACTGGAACTTTTTTACTCCGAGAATTAAAAGAGTTGTCTCTGAAACTTGTTTACTCTGAAATAAAAATATAAACCACAACCACTTTTAACTTTTGTTATCGTTTCTTTGATATTTGTCAAATATTTTAAAGAACAGTATTTAATTACCTTCAGAAAAAAATTGAGCTTGTTCTGTTAACATGGAAGGAGAATTTAATACCACAAAAATAGAGAAATCCCAACCATCTCAACATGAATTTAAAGAAGTAGTTCACGAAAAGATTGATGATTCTCCAATAAAAATAGAGACATCTCAACCATCTCAACATGAATTTAAAGAAATCGAGGCTGAAGTAGTTCACGAAAAAGTTGATGACTCCCCAATAAAAATAGAGACATCTCAACCATCTCAACATGAATTTAAAGAAATCGAGGCTGAAGTAGTTCACGAAAAAGTTGATGATTCTCCAATAAAAATAGAGACATCTCAACCATCTCTACATGAACTTAAAGAAATCGAGGCTGAAGTAGTTCACGAAAAAGTTGAAGTTGATGACTCCCCAATAAAAATAGAGACATCTCACTCATCTCAACATGAATTTAAAGAAATCGAAGCTGAAGTAGTTCACGAAAAAGTTGATGATTCCCCAATAAAAATAGAGACATCTCAACCATCTCAGCATGAATTTAAAGAAATCGATGCTGAAGTAATTCATGAAAACAAATGTCTCTCTCTCATCCCGTATGAAGGATCTTTATTCTTTAATTTGGTTGAGAAACAAGGAGGTTTGTAATTTATTATGTTAGCTATATTATTTTTTTTTATATTTACTAAAAAACGTAATTTTAGATAATATGGCCGAGTCAAAGAAAGATGAGATGAGAGACATGAACATAAATTATACACGAACTTCTGAAAACGACATTACTATTTCTGTTCACAAAGAATTGGAAACAAGAGTCGCCATGTTAAAAGCCTTGCCGTCCCCCGAACGCAAGAGAATTTTGGGGCTAACTCCTCGAAAAATTAGTGAGGCTTCAATTAAACAAACTAGTTCATCGTCTGTTAACCGTTTTGCGAAAACGCACGAGAAAGCTTTTTCGCAAATGCCGTCAATTATGACGCATTATGCTGCTCAAAAAACAAAAAAAGCTGAAGAAATTCAGGATGAAATCAATAGGAAGCGCAAAGATCTAGGTGGTATGCAGCCATTAATTAAAAAGCGAAAATTAGCAAATAGTACTGCAAAGGAGGTCGCTAAGTCATCAGTTCGTCTTGGTGGTATGTCATATATCTTTATTATAGAATTTAATCTGGTATAACTAATAATATATTCTTTAATTGAAGTTACTCAACATGTCTTAAAGACAAAGACGAAAGAAGGTGTTGCAAAGAAACCAAAGCCATCTTTATTACCTAGAAGAGTGTCAGGAATACAAAAGAAAATGTCAAAATGATCGGCAATTTATTAGAACCCGGCTTAACATTAATGTAAATCGTATGAAACATATGAACATCAATATGCATGTAAATTTTAGTTGGTGGAAAATTATTTTAATTTTGTCTCCTATCCAACTATTATTGGTTTGAATGCAAATGGTTCATTATAAACAGATAATTCTGAAAGTACAAGTTCATTGCTAGGTATTATTTCACATTTTTCTAGATTTCAGAATTCTTTAGCAATTTTTAGCAGTCTAATACTCTAATTGAAAAGTCATTCCATATCAGCTTATTGTTTGAATTTAGTGTGTTTCATTTGAAATATCCATGAAAAAAAATGATGTGCAATCAAAAAATGTTAACAACGTATTTTGATTCACAGAAATGAACTACTTATAATATTTTTTTGTTGTCCCTCATAATGTTTTGCCCTTTTGCCAATACTTCACTATTATTCTCTGCGATGGACTAATCCATTATCAATATTTATTATAAAACTAGGAAACGGTAACCGTTGATGCGTCATAAATCACATGCTCATAATAAAATGTAAGAAATCAACAACACAATATTTTTTATTTTTATTTATTTTCAGTTATTTTAATTTTTATTTTAAAAAAAACAAAGCAAATTAAAAATAACATAAAAAACATGTAAAAATTATAAGAAATTAAAAAATTTATTTGATATTTTTTGAATGGCGTAAAAATCTTTAAGAAATTTTATGGACATAAAAATTTTAAATCAGGGGACATAAAGGTTACACCTGATCCTAAGATTTTATTGGTCATACACGCGTGCGGACAGACAACACATGCATGGTTTGGAAGTGTCCTACGCATACGCTTCGGACAAAAAATAAAAGATACCTTCTTGTTATGTAATTATTATTGAAAATAGGGTTTATATATCATTTCTTGAATAAAATATAATACTGAGAGCTTCCCATCATATCCAATTTCTTGTAATTTTATATACTCATAAATGGTTATATAGGATTGTATGTAGACCTAATTGAATTGGTACCTGCATGGTAACTGGTTGGCCCATTTTTCATAATTTTTTATAAATAAACAAGACTGCAACATTAATTACTTAAGGTAAACTCTTTTAATATTTTAATAGGGAGTCCATTCTCACGGGTCCTGGGGACAAAAAATTTACCTTAAGATGTGTCATGTGGATTTTCCGATAAAATCAGATCACGTGTAACATAAAGGGCTTTTTGAGTAAACACTACAGTCAAAATTCGACTTTCAAAATATAATATTCCACTAAATTAAATAACAAAGACACGGAAAGCAAAATACAAATATGAATGAGGAAGAAAAGTTATCGCTCAGCGATTGTTTAACTGTGCTTGTTGATACATATATTTCACTAGATTTGAATAGCTGGCAAAATATTATAGGCTGTTTTGTAGCCTTTTTACTGAATATTATTCTCATTATAATGAGATACTTGTATGTAGATAGATATTCTATAATTGAATATATTCTGTTGACATTTAGTATTCTAAACGTAATATATCTGTGGTGGTGGAGTTATAAGATATATCATTTTTTTTCTCAAAAGAAGGATGAAATTCCGAATAACCCAAATATTAATCTAGTTGGTATAAACTTGCCGTGGTATACTCGAAATCGCCTTGGATATTTTATGTGGGAAAGATTATTTAATTTTGTTTTTAACTTAAAAGATGATTAAATATCTTAATAACAATTCCTTTTTTTTTAATAGACACCAACAGTATTATGAGTTGAGTTATGACGAACCATATAAAGAAGGACAAAAAGTTTGGGAAATCTGTATTTGGAATCCAAATAAGTTTTCTCTTAATTTACTCTATGGATTCTCACCAGTACAAGTCGGGATCCTTATGCTTATGAATAAGGGTACTGAAATATACAGCATAATATTGGCTGGATTCTTGGCTTTACAGATGTATTTCTATGCAGAAAAATTTATTACACTTGTCCGAGACAAGGAAATTGTATTTAGAGAGATCCAACGTGAATATGATATGAAATTTGTTAAACCAAGATTATCTCGACGAAAGAAAAATGTTGAAACTCAAACAATGTCACAAGAAGAGATGATGAAAGAATTGTTATATATCAAGTCCGATTATGAACATTATAAGTTTCCGAGGAAATTCGATAATCCGTGGGTTACCAATTTTGGTACAACATGAAAGTACGGCACTAGATATTACAAATTAATTTTGGTTGGAAGTTGATTAAGATAATATTTGATTTAGACTTTTCAGTAGAATTTGCGGTATCCACTTAAAATATATTTTTAGTATTCAATAAAATTGTTATGAAACGAAAAATATTAGAATAAATATTCTCCATAAAATTGATGATTTAATTAAGATAGATCTATTGTTACAAAATTGTACTTCGGATACCCGAATACTAAATCTACGGATCATAATCAATGATTTAACGGTACAAACTCTATATCACAGAGAGTTGTTCAGAGTTGTTTTAAGAAATTTTATGTGAATGGATTGAAAGTGAATATAAACTTATAATATATACACCCTTATTTAAAAATTTATTCAGAAATCAAAGATGTAGTCATCAAAAATATAAACAAAAGATGTAATACAAATATATAATAAATAAAATACAAAGGGAAATAATTGTAAGAAAATAATACATGTATAAATAAAATAAATGCTGTAAGTCTCAAAAATATATAATTAATTTAATTTTGTTCAATTCTAGGGTTTTCTATCTAATCAATAATAAATAAATATGAAAATAATTTATTCTCCATTATCAACCCATCTGCAAACTCTAATAGTTAACTCATTTCTCCAAGAAGTTAATGATTTACGTTCTTTTGGATTAAATAAACTCCAAACACCAACCCAGGTTCTTTTACCAACCCAACACAATCTTTCCCATAATAAAATAGTAGCATAAGCAATAACAGTCCAAAAAAATGCAAATATACAAAATCCAAGTATGAAAATATCTTTACGACCGTGAAATTCATACAAATTACATCTTCTAATGAAATGTACCATAATAATAGAATATATTATATCAAATGTAATGAATAATACCAATCCTGACATCATTTTCCATGTTGCTATAACATCTCTACCTGGCCATCTTGTTATTGCTAATGAATTATCATCATATAACATCGCATTTTCTCCTTGTTTTTTACCAACATATTTCGCTATTAACCCAATTGGCGAAAATAAAATTAATCCTGGCATTGTTAATATAAAAAGAATTACGAGTAATGGTAAATATAAAAATAACGATACTGGCGTCGTGGACATGTGTGGTGGTGATAATCGATGACTACGAAGTTTTTGTATATACATAACAACTTCATATTTTAATTTACGTGCTTCATCCGTTGGTGGTGTATTCGCTGTATATTTCTATTTATGAAGAAAACAAAAGGAAATTTAATTATATATGTAATACAGATGAGGAAGAAAAAAAGAAAATCCTTTACTAACTTTAGCTATTTTCCTTAACAATGCTAATTTTTTAGAAAAACTTAATTCACTTGGTAAATTTTCTCGATATAAACGTGAAGCAGTCTTAAAGAACAAAAGGGTATTATAATCTGGAGCATTAACAGTTAATTCAGCCAATGAAGTTTGAATAGTTTTCAAAAGTTCTTGACAAGCTTGACGCTTTCCTTCACCACCAGATCTATATAAATCAACTAATCTTTGTTCAATTTCAATCGGTTGACCAACATCAACAAACACACGACTTCTAAATCTATGACGATTAAAAAAATTCAACCCGCAAGGTACAATTTTTAATTTCCTTTCTTTACCAAAAGCATCAGGTTCTTTTGAGGCCAAATAACCTAAACTCATTACAGCACAACCATATTTTAATGATAACATATGTTCATTATCATGTGAAGTTCCTTCAGGAAATATTGCAACACATTGTGATTTTGAAAAATGATTATATACTGCCGAATATACTTCTGAATGGGGTGGCATATGAATATAAGAATATGTTGTGGGTATGTCTGGCACAGAAGGAAAATTTGGTTTATAAGTTGATGTTGGTCTGGATGAAGATTGAGTTTTATGATATGAAGAAGATTCACTAGCATTTAACAGAGGTGTTCTTTCTGTTGCTTCAGGATTCTGTGGACACACTACAATTTCATCAGGTTGGTCATCGTTGATTGGAAAAGGTAATTTACCAGGTGAAGATGATAACCTATCCCAACTTCTGCTTACGCTTTGTGTTACTGATTTTGGTATAAAATTTAGCCCTTCCAACGTTTTCATTGTATTACCTCTTTCAACTCTAATAAATACATTGCCGTATTCAACTAATCTTCTAAATTTTCCTTTTCTTCTTCCTTTTGTCAACCATTTCATTCCGGGTTCTTTTATACGTACTAAATCATCATTAATAATTTCTTCTACTGTTCCACTAGCTTCTTTTAACATTTCGTTATCATTAGGTCTTTCAAATTCAACATAAAGTGTATCGCCTACTTGTAATACTTTTCCAAGTCCTTCACCCGTTACTTTTTTTCCTTCATCTATAACTTTAACTAACCCATCCCCATTAATTCTTTCTGCGTCTTGTGGTCTCGTCACTGGTATACATCCAAGTATCGTTATAATTGTTCCAAATATTGGATAATTAAAATTCGCTTTTGCACTTAAGAAATACATATTTCGTGGACAAGCTACAAAAATTGTTATTGCATCCATTAAAAAATTTCCATGTGGTGCCGCTATAAATAATATTGGTGTGCCATCGTCTTTCGGAAAATTTTCTCGATGAAATGCTCCATGGTCTCGATAAAATATTGTAAAGATTATTTTTGCAAAAAACCTTATTATTGAGTAAAATATCTTTCTTACTATTGACATTATGTTAATATAATTTACAAGAAAAAAAAATTTTTTTTTTTTTAAAAAAAAATACGCTCATAGAACGTCTTAATATAAATGACTGGATGAAGGAAGAATGGTTTTTAGGTTGAAAAAAATCGATAGATAGATATAGTCGATTTTAATCTAAATTATATTCAATTACCGAATTAGAAAAGTATGCTTTGGCGTTATCGATAATACCAAATTAAAAAATTACACAAATTATGACACAAGAGCTAAAAGTATTGTATGTTAAAAAAGACCCCTGAAATTTCTGCACATTTACATAAGTCAAGCTGATTTTAGGCAACTTTTTTTTCTTATCGCCAACTTGCAGAATGCATAACACGTTTCTTTCCATTATTATCCATTATTATCGTAATAGGTATATCCCTATCTGTTATCAAGAAACATTTGAAACGCGATTGATGAAAAAGAAAATTATTATTATTGTTTCCAAAAAAAATTATTTTTTAATTATTTTTACAGGTTTTTTGTTTTTTACTGCTTCGATAAATTTTAATTAATTTTAATAATAATGAAAAATCGATTTAAACAAAAATAATTTTTTCACGTGATTATCGTGCTATCGTGTTGTGTTCATATATCAAGATTATCTCCAAATTCTCGCTCCGCGACTAATTTGGCGTATGATTTGTGGTACAATCTTGAAACCTTCAATTTTGCGGCCGAGCTTCCCATAAATTTTAGCCTTTACTTTATTTTTGAAACGATAATTCGATATTTAATTACTATACTGATTGATTAAGAGATTGAAAAATGCGCCAAGTGAAGTGACTAATTTCAATTGAATGATAAATCAGTACTAAATAGAAATTATTAATTGGATAAGTGATCGACATATATTACGCGATATATATTGATACACTGATACACAACCCTATTTTGTAAACAATTTCATTTACATAGTTTTTTGGGTCTTGATAAGTTGGTTTAAGATCTATTAAGAATAAAAACCATTGGAAGTTTAGAAATAATGTACAATTTTGTTAATGTAAAAGTCGTATCAGCAGGCCTAACAATTACTGCAACTGATGCTACTAGCGACCATTTACCAACTAATAACAGTCCCGGTACTCCCGATGAAGAAGGAAGACAATTTTATTATAGACCTGTCAGAAGGCGGGAAACAAAATGGGATCTTTACTGTACCAAGCTTGGCGCTGCATTAGCGCGTGAGTTAAAAAAGGCTAACAAAAATATTGTAATTAACAATGGTAGGTTCAATTGTAATAGTGTCTCAATTGTAATTATTTTATTAATTATTTTTCCTATTTAACCATTTAGAAGTATTAACCGATTTACCTGAAGGTTATAAACTTTTCGAACATGTTAAGCATTATGTTCATGAGCCAAAAAAATATAGGACGGACACGTATTTGTTCGGTGAGTATTGAATGAACGCTTTCAAAAGAATATTTATAATAGGTATTCACTATCAATTTATATATAGGTTTTGGCTCAATTAAGTTTCGATCTCCTGCGGAATTTGAAGACCATTTATTATGGTTATCGTCAGATCAATCTACCAATTGTTTATGCAAATATTGTTCTAAAGAATCAACTCCAAGAAGGAGAACGCAATCTAAACGATCTACACAATCTACACCACAAGGACCTAACCAACGGACGCCAAAAAAAAGTTCATCTGATCAAGTGGAAAAGAATGAGCGAGAGTCTCATGAAACTTCATCACCTATTACAACCCCTAATCAAGTAGTTTTATATTCAAGATCAAAAATACAACTTCTTCATGATGCGAATCATTCCAGTCGAAACGGAGAAATAGTATGGATTAAGACGCCGCTCGTTCTATCCGAAATTTATTTAGAAGAATTGAAAAAGAGCAAAGTAAAGATTGAACACTGGCCAGGTTATGTTATTGAACGACAAAAGTTTTCGCAAGTCGTAAATAATGTGTCTTTAGGACCGATGATTGATAATCTATACTATAAAGTGCAGCCTCTCAATATAGCAGGAACTCAAAAAGTGCCAGAAGAGCAAATAGCTCCTTGGCTACTTTTGTCATCAGAGAGCCTTGTAGAGAAAATTTATAAAATGAGAGATGCAAATCGAAGAACAAGTTCTCCGTTACTAATGCGTATTATCAACTTATTCTGTTCAGCATATGATACTGCTAAGAGAATTAGTAAAACTTATACTCCATTAGATTCTTATAAGTATATATTGCCTCCACATTTTCTATCAAAGATTGAAGATTCGAATGAAAAGCGATTACTTCAGGAGATGGAAAATTATACGCATTACAAAACGTTATGTTTTGGTACTGAAATTCTGAAGGAGGATGATCACGTTAGAATGAACGATGTTGAGTCCAAAGGGGATAATATCAGGATTTTCAAGATTAACACGATATACAAAAATTTTGATAATAAGTTATTATTTAATGGAGACATTTACTTAAAAGCGTTTACTAAAGGCGATAAGACCAGTTGGAGCAAGTTGAATGATGAAGATAAAGAATATTTTATTGAACTTAAAGACATTTCCGGTCGTTATTATGATGAATTTCCACACATTAATAAGAGTATGGAAGTTAATGAATCTGTTAGCCTTAAAGAAAGGAAGAAATTAATAGAAAGACAAGAGATAAACAAGTCTGAACCTAGTCCCTCTCAACCTATAGCTAGGAAACAAACGGCTAAGCATTCAATATATTTTGATAAAATACCTAATACTCCTACAAAAAAACTTAAAGTCCAAAATGAAAATGCGACTTCCCAACATGTGAAACAGGACATCCAGCAAGAGAAAGATAATCATACAAATAACGACGAGTTGGATCATATGGACGTAATAGAAGTTCAACGGGAAGTTGATCCGATAATTATTTCACCGACTATTCCATTCTTAGATGAATTTGATGATGAAATATCAGAAAAAGAAAGTGATTTGTTTGAAATGCTATCTAATAATAATCTTGAGAATTCCCAGCTTATTGCAAGATAATGGTGGATAATTATTATAAAATTATTGTTACATTAATAAATAATTCTTTTTATAATGAATTTATATAATAAATCAATATTTTTGTAGCTTTTTTGTAACTTGTTCGAAGTTTTTATTCGTAGTATTTTATAGTACTAGAGTCAATTTATAGTATAATAGCATTGCTTAATTTTTATATGAAAATTTTTGAATACGTCATACGTGGACGATCAGTTTTTTTCACACGTTAAATATCGACGATCATTTTTTCCAAATTCGGTATTTGGATAAAATATATATATTCGTTTATTTAAACCTATGACTCATTTAATTTATCGATTCAATGGACAACGAAGGTATTATTTGTTAACGAAATATTTACAAAATGAATTATTTAGTTCTAACGATATGGAAAAGAGCTTTTTCTTTTCTATATTGCAAAGGTTTTGATTGTTCTCTTTTGGAGGAAAAATATCTGTAATATAAAAAAAATAATAAAATAAAATAATATCAAAATTAAAAATAAAAAAACAATTTTTTTCTATTAAATAATGTTAGTATTACAAAATATTGTTCAAGCGTTGGATATAATTTATAATCCATCGGTTACAAATGAAGCAAGGATCAAAGCCCAAGAGGTTTGCTTTTTTCATTTTTTAATCATTTTTAAAAATTTCAAAAATAACGGAATATTTATTTTAAATATATAAAGTATTGCGATTCAATTAAGGATCATTTAAGTTCACCAATTTATGGAAGATATTTGGCACATATAGAGAATAATCAGTCGCTGATATTACGTCATTTTGGATTGCATTTATTAGAAAATGCAATTAAATTCAAATGGAATGATAGAATTTACAACAATGATGATAAGCAACAAATTAAACAAGCTATTATTGAATTGGTTGAAAGGGTATTTAGAAATAATCAATTAAACTTTCGATTTTTTTTTTGTGCATGATTTTTTTTTAATTCAACTTATATTCAGGGAACTCTAGATATATTGACAGAACAATCATTTATTAAAGAAAAGGTTGCAAAATTATTTGCCGAAATAGCAAAGAAAGAGTGGCCATCAAGATGGAATGACATGGACAAATTATTACACAGACTTTATAGCGAAAGTGTACGTTTTTCATTACAGAATAATGCACATTTTATTTTGCTTTTCTTTAATCAATCAATAATTCATTGTATAATTTTATATAGCCAACTAGACAAGAAATTGTGTTATTTATATGTCGTTATTTAGCGGAAGAAATGGAAGTACGAGACTCATTACAATGTGTATTTGTAAGTTCAAATATATTAAGAATTCAATATCCTGATGGATTGAAAAAGGAAAATAGACGAGAAGATTCAGGAAATGTCATTATTATGTTTGGAGATGATCCGAATAATGAGGGCTGGTTAATCCGGTGGACAAGAAGTTTAGAACAAATCGTTGGTGAATGGCAATATCAAGTAATAAGCCAAAAAAAAATTAATGTTAATTTAAATAAAATTAACTTAATAAACTTATTAATTCTGTTAATTATAGAAACAATTGATAAATCCAAATCCACAATTAATTTTAATACAAGAAAAATTAGCTATCGCTATTTTAAATACTTTAGCTGCTACTTTGGATTGGATTCTTACAAAGTATTAAATTTAAACATATGAAGTTATGAATTAATTAGTAAATTTCTTTTTATTATGTGTTGAATTTGTTTCAATATTTCTTGTTATTCAATTAGATCAATAGTGGAATCAAATACTGTGTTTATTCTATGTAACTGTTTATTAATCGATTGCCATGGAATAAGGATGGTAAATAATATTTTCGTATGTTTTCAAAAATTTGAAGTTTCATGTTACTAGTTTGTATACAAACTTTTTATTGAACTACATTATAGGAAGCAATCGAATGTCTTGCGAAAATTTTTTTACGAAATTTTCAGACAGCAGAAGATCGTGCGATTGTTTTTCAACCATTATTTGAAGGAGAATGTATGGATTTATTATATAATGCATATATTAAAATACAACCCGTTGGAAAAGAAGTATTATTGGAGAATGATGAATACACATATTTGAAAGGATTTGCCGAAGTTCGTATTACTTTCATCATAATTATCTTTATTTTAAGAATTATTTCATTTATTTTATATATGTAGACTATAACAGCTTTGGGAGTAAGACACATTTGTTTTAAGAATATTTCAGTGATGCCGAAACAATTTCCAAAGTAATATTTATACAGTATATATAATTAATTATTATTTTTTAAAAAGATAATTTGATTTATGGTCTTTTTTTTTAGATATTTAGAATTAATTTATATAATTTCGAAACATCCATCAAACGTGATAACATCTATATCATTAGAATTTTGGCAAGCAGCAATGAAAAATAATTTTATCTCAAGGGTAAACCGGAATTTTTTTACTTGTTGTTCTTAATTTAGATCTAATCTGAGTTTTTATTTATTAGATAATAAAAGAACAAGAAAGTGTATTAATAATGTTACTGGAATTATTGGCAGAAAGGCTTTCAATTGTAATTACTACCAGTTCTTCTATTTTATCATTTTTGATCATTTAAATTTTAAGTAATTAATTAGCAACTTTTTTTAATAAGTTATTCCGACCTTCAGAGTTCAATGAATCTCCCACATCGTTTTATATGGATCTTGATTTTGATTCAGATAATGACTGCCGAATATTTGGTCAAGCATTACGTTCACCAAAAATTATTGAAATTATAAAAAGTTTATCAGTTTTAAGACCTATTGAAGTTTTTAGATGGATAGTTAATAGAATACAAATTACATTCAATATGAGGCCTAATGTCGAAAGTTTAGATAGTAAGCAAATGTTAAGACTCTAAAAGTTGTTTATTTTATTTCTTATTAATCATTTAAAAAATACGGTTTTTTTAGTTAACGGAGTTGTTAAACTTGATTCTGGATTTTATATTAAATTTGATGCTGAAATGATTTTAATGGAATCGATTGTTATTGGATTAGGAAGATTAATTAAAAATCTTGATTATAATGATATTAATAGTGAGGACAGAGAACAAATTATAAGTGGAATGAATAATTTATTACAAATGTTTTTAGAAATTAAATATGAAGTAAGATATAAATGAGAATGTCTATTTTTGAGAAATTTCTTCTATTAAACAATTTTTTTTATCAGGATGTGCTTATGATACATAGATATCTAACAGCATTAGAAGCATTTGAGGGTATTTTACAAATTGATTCAAGATTACTTCTTCAAGTGTTACAAAAGGTGATAATATACGTTTTCTTTTTTTATATTTAACATTTTTATTAAACCAATTGTAAATATTTATGTTTATTTTTTAGATATTTACATTTGTAACATTTTGCCCACCAGGACATAATATTTCGGCAAATCCTTTATTACCTCTTCCAATAAAGAGATTAAGATTTGGAGCCGTTACTACTTTAATTAAATTTGGAGTTGCTATGCCTGACATTTTAATTGTAATTAAAAAACATTTTTATTTTGATTAGTTAATTATTGTATAAGTGGATTAAATAAGATTTATTTTCCTTTAGAATATATATTCCGATATCAATAGTTACATTAATGGAATAATCGATAAGGATAAACATCTTGTTACTGGAAGAGAAAAAAGTTGTTTGCTGGAATTTTTGCTATCGATAGTGTAAGTTCTTATTGTTATCATTAATTTCATCTTTTAGGGGTCCCCTTACTCATCTAAAAATTTAACTTATATAGGTATTTTTCTAATATTTCGTTAGAACAAAAAAAGCCATTGTTTGATTCAATAGTTAATCCAGTTATTAATAATTTCCAAAAAAAAACAGCTATAAAATCATTTCAAAGATTCTTGGACAACACTGGTTTTAGTTCTTTAGCTAAAATGGGTGAGTTATTTTTTTTTTAAAAAAAATTACTTTTACGTCTATTTAATTAATATTAATTAATAATAATAATAATAATTTTTTTTTTTAAAATAAAAAGTCAATGAAACTAAACAAAAGGCAAATGTATATAATTTAGCATTCGAAGAAGAGCGTATTTCTAAATCAAAAAGAACTATAACTTGGTTTTTGACCACTATTTTAAATTGGTTGAAAAGAACTACAGATTATTCTTCCAAGGTAATATATATGCGTTAATTTGGGTATAAGTTTACTTATTTATAATAATTATTTATAATAACTTTTATTGTAGGAAGGAAATAATACAATAGTGACTGAAGCATCAAAATTATGGCAGCAATATATACCTTCCATATTAAATATAACACTTGATCTTATAAGGTAAGTTATAATGAGAGGCTTCACATCGAGTTTTTTTTTTATAGAATTAATATTTTTATGGTTTCTTTCTCGCTTAGAGTATTACATCAAGTTTGGAATGTTGAAACTTGGAGGGAATTTCCCGTCGAATTACATTCTATTATATCATTTTCTAATGAAGATAAAGCTAAAATTATTGGTATACACTTATACGTTTAAATAATAAATAAATTACTATGAATTCAATTGTTGAAATATAAATTTTTCAATAGGGGTGCCACAAAAATCTACACCGATAGATTCACAACGTTCATTTGATGAGATTATTGATTTACTTAGAAAATGGCTTTCAAGTACAAGAATTGACTGGTAATTAAAAAAGACGCTTTTAATTTATAACAAATGATTGCTTATTTTTATTATTTCTTTATTATATTAAGCTATTACGTACTTGGTCGATTGCCACTTCTTGGTTCCAACTTTTACACAGCATTGCCAAACGTAAATGAACTAGTAGCACAGTCACTATTTGAAAATGTTGAATGGATTAATAATATTCATTGGAAATATTTACTAAATATCCTTAATTATCATTATTATCATTGAAAAAAAACTTTCATTATCACAATCCTTAATCTGGAGAAATTTTTTTAATTGATACATATAGTAATGAGACCATATATATTAAATTGTCCTACACCTTCAATACTTTCAAGTTTTTTACCACAATTACTTAAGTATATGGACGAAAAATTATCAAAAGAATGGAATGATTTAATAAAAAATGGTGTACATATTTCTACTTTAGAAGAGTAAGTAAATTAATTTAATCTATTATATATTATCATTTGTTATTTTGTTCAAAAGATTATTTAAATAATTTATTTTCATATCTTTTTATCAGAGCGAGTGCATTTGAACAAAGTTCATTAGATATAAACAGTAATGAATTTGAAGAAATATTTAACGAAAAGGTTTTAAGAGATTTAACAAGGGCTTATGTGGATTTATTAGAACCTATCTTTGGATCTGGTGCTAGTAGTAAGTTAATAAGTTAATAATTGATCAACATAAATATAAATTAAAATATATTTATTATTTATTTATTTTATTTAAATCTATTTTCAAAATCAATTAGAAAATGACGAATTAAAAGAATATATGCTGAATTATATGGTAAAGTCTCACAAAATCGTTTTTTATAATAATAATAATAATAATAATAATAATAATAATTTTTTAAAATAAAACTGTAGCCTATAACGGAATATTTATTAAAAAGTCTATGCCATTTAATGACATGTAAGGACTCTGTGTCATGTATACGGACAACTCAGCTATGTGTAAGAATATTGCCAAATTTAATAAAACGAGAAGCACTAAGGGAATTTGTCGGAAAAGAATTATTATCTTCAGCTTTACAAGTAAGTTATACGAATATTCAATTATTTGTTATTTTCTTACAAATACCTTTCTAAAAAGCGGATTAACTTGGTCAATTTAGGCACTTCATGATGGTTATCATAAAGAATCACATCCTGTCATAATATCTTTAATAACAGATATTTATATCGATTTGAGACCTATTTCTACTATACCTTTTGAAACTTTTGCTAACTTGTTAAATATGGACTATGGAAAGTTACAAGTAAGAAACAAGTTTATTTATTAGTTAGATTTTTTGGATTATTCTTAATTTTAATTTTTTTTATAGAAATTCGAAGTTGATTTAAGCCAAGCGTCTGAACTTAAGATAAGAAAAAATATTGTAAAAAAATTTTTAGAAGGAATAACTGGGGTAATTATACATTAAATCAAAAACTATAATTAACATAACCCAGAAAAATTATTTAATATTTTTCCTGCAAAATTTAGGTTTCGAAAGGTGAATGGTTTAAAATAAATATTACAGGAGAACAAAAAAGTACAAAGAGAACTCTTGCAGGAAATTATATAAAACCTAAAATTGGAGTATTAGATGTAGATGATCCAACAGGATTAGTTGATCTGTTCGATTAATAAAAATTCATGATATTAGCGTAATGATAGAGGTAGGTTGATAGCAATTCAGATACCAGGTCTACGATTAGGAAAACAATAGTGGCATTATCTGAAAGAATAATATATAGCACTGAATAACAGAGTATTGAAAACAGAAATTGATTACTATAAATTACTTTATAAATCTATCCCATATATTAATTTTTTTATTTTATTTCTTCGATAGTTTTTCTTCGGGTCCTAAAAGATTGTTTTGTTAAGAAATTTTAATATGTCAAATGATTTCACATTTTATGAAACCTTAAAACTCTATTAGTTATTCAAAAACGGTTACTGAATCTTCAATTCCTGATATACAATGTGTCTCTATTAAATTTTTGGTTGTATCTAGTGTAGCAAAGCTTAAATAACAATATAATGATAAGGTATTTGATAAGGGATTTAAAAAAAAAATTTAACAATTAAACAATCTGAAAGATATCATTGAACAGAAAAAATTTTTATGTATTGTCCATAGTATGATAAATAAAATATCCTGTATAGTACAAGAAAATAAATATTAGACGATATAAAACATCACCGAATTATAATTTGAAATGTAACAGTATATAAAGCATATTTTTTTTCATATCATCCTTTTCTAGTATATTTATAACTCCAATATTGTATGCTATGTAAAAATGATGGACCAATCAGTCATAATACAAAGTATGGTCTGTAGACCATAATTCACGAAACGGATTTGTCTTAATTGTAATATAATTGCTATACAAAATTTTTTATTAAATGTCAATAAAAAAAAAAAAAAATAAAGAAGATATAAAAATGTATAAATACTATCAACTTTTAGATTTTTAGATGTAGAATCTAATACATTATGTCACCGACATCATTATAATGAACGGTAACATTATATTTATATTGTAATTCTTTAATAACATCTAATTCATCTTTATCAAAATCATTTCTTCCACCAATTCCAAAATATTTCAAAGTTCCTTTGACCATTGCAAAATCTCTTACGATCATCAAATGAGAAATATCTAATCTTAAATAGTTTATAATTAATACTCTAATTGGGGCCACACATTCATCACTTAATAATAATTCACATAATTTTCTAACAGAATAACCACATTGTAATTCTAAATACCAACAACTTGATGGTAAATCTCTAGCATTAATGTTTAATTCTTCATAATCACTATTCTTTGGACTAATAATAATTGTTAACCTTTCTAATAATAAAGCATGAAATAAATTATATAATAAAGAATTAGATGTAGAAGAAGAAGAAGATGATGATGATGATGATGATGATTCTGTTGTAATAATATCATCATTGCTAATGAAATAATCCCGAAGTTTTAATGTGGTGATATTTTGACAACGATTCTTGATGGCATTAATAATTTCTGGAGTAATTAAATCCAAACATAATTCTTGACATGTTGTAGAAAGTAAAGATTCAAGAATTAATTTTGGAATTTGAGAATCTTTTGGAGAACATCCAATATTTAAAGATTTTAATCTCATACCACCATTATAATGAGAAGAATTAAAATCTTTTACTAATAAAGGTAAACTAGATTTAGTTAAACCAGTACAATGATAAATTGTAAGATTTTCTAATTTTTTACAAGAAATTATTGAACGTAAATTAACTTTATGAAAATTAATATTTTGAAATTTAATTGAAATTAAACTATTATAATGATAAGAAAAAAGGATTGGTATAATAAAATTTGCACCAATTCTAGCACCAGATAAATTAAATTCTTGTAAATTTTTTTGAGATTTAATAATAGAAATTAATAAATCTATTATAATTTGATTATTTTCAAAATAAGGTAAAGTTATATCTAAATGATATAATCCTTTACATAAAGTAGGAAAATGTTGTAAAAATTTAAAAAGATTATCTGAAATTGGATTATAATAATTAAGAGAGAATTTAGTAATTTGTGATAAACCAGGATAAAATTTTGTAAATAATTCAATATTAGGAAAAATATCATCAATTTGTATAAAATATTTATCTATTTTAAATGATTGTAAATTATAAGAAGGATCAGTTATATTTTTTGTTAAAAACATTTTACATAATGATTTTGTTATTAAATAAGTTAATTTATAAGTATTCCTTCCAATAAAAGATTTACGATAATATTTTATACCAGAATCGACTGATTGATATAAATCAACGTATGATAATTCTTTTAAATAAATTGAATAATTAAATAAACTATTTTTATTATTAGGTATTTTAAATCCATATTTTAAAAGTTTTGAATTTAAAAAAATCTTTTCTTCTTCTGATAAACAAGTTATATAAGTTCTAATAAGTTTATATCTACAATCTTTTGATAATTTATCAAAAGGTTTTGACCATAATATAGGAATAACATTCCTACACCAAGAACGACAAACTAATAAACATGAAAATAATCCTGAAAATCCCACATTTTTAAATATTTGTGTAAGACATTCCATTGGTAATGATGATAAATCTGTTGTTGTTATTGTTGATGATTTTGTTGAAGAGGAGGAGGAGGAAGAAGATGATGATGATAATTCTAATGAAAAATCTTCCAATTTTGATTTTTCTAAAGAATCTAATCTTACATTTTCATAATTTCCTAAATCATTAAATAATTCTTGTTCACATTCAATTTCAAAAAATTGTTTATGTTTTTTAACTGTTGTTGCTTCTTTAGATTTTAATTCTGTCTTTTTTGATCTATGATTTATTATATGGATTAAACGACGAAGTAAAAAACAATATTGTCCCATAATTTTGAATTTTTGCAAAAAAAAAAGGAAAAAAAAAGGAGAGGGAAAGAAAAACGAAAAAAAATAATAATTTTGAAAGACGGAAATAAATGAATGAATGAATGAATGTATATATTATATGAATAGCCTCGCCACATTCTTTTTGTAATTGTTGCCTTGCTGAACACGTTTTTTGTTTGCCCAACCTCAACGGGAACGGATTCAATCATTTATTATTTTTAATTATGAACAAATTTAAATATGATTATCATCAAATTAAGTAAAGATCTAACGAAAAATCAAAAATGTCATATACAAATAAATGATATTTTGAGTGGCTTAGTAGGAAAATCTTATTAATCAGCCCAAAGCCCCAATTGCTAAGCAATAATATTTGTGAATCGATTGTAAAAGCTTGGTCATTATAAGCCATATCCTCTTTTTTATGTAACTATATTTAAAAAGAGGATTTTTTTTTTTTTGGACCAATGTTTACGATTCGGTTAATATAGATTTGACAATTTGTCAAATATTTGGGATCGGAAGTAGCAATTTAGAACATTCCATTTGAAGACGTGGATATTACATGTAATTATACGTGTGCTAAACCGGTTCGTTCGAGGCATGTGACAATACAAAATAATTTATTATAATGATTAAAAATGAATTATAATTAAATTATTTCTTAAAAGACACGCTATAATTAGCATTATATGATAGTTTCCTGGTTTGTTAGTATTATGTTTTCTGGTGTCCCGAAAAAACTAAAAATGTATCCTGTTTTTTAATGTTATAAGAAATAGGCGTGTTTCACCAAAGCGGGTGCATAAGGCCAGTGATACCTCACGCATAGACACGCGGATTTAAAAAGGTCAAATTATATAGATGCATCTGAATTTTTCGGTTTCCTGGGATGCTTTATAAAATTCACAATTTTTAAGCTATATGTGCTGATCTATGATGGGTGCGGATGATTTGCCTGAAATATGTCTGTCGTCTTAAAACATAAATTTACAGTGAATTTTATACTTCTCTTCAATATCGATACATATATTTTCTTTCCAGTTTAACAATGTCTATCTTCGTTAATATTATTATTTTATACCTAAAATTGTTACAAAACAATATATCAAAAGTAACAAATAAATCTACTGTAAGGGGCGTGGGCGCGGACAGCATAGGTCCTCTGAATATCAGATCATAAATTTCATAAATTATAATTATAAATTATGAAATTCACAATATGTACATTGTACAATATCTCAACATTACGCAATCATCGCTTGTAAATGAATGAATAACATATTTTTTTTATGATGATTTAAGTGATAATCGAGAAATTTGGCAGTTAATTCTTACTAAAACGTAAAGAATTTTTAATTTAGACAAATAGTGGGGAAATTTCTGTAAAATACGTTAGCGTTTCAATTTATCCATTTATTATTAAATGATACAAAAAAAAGTAATTCTTTCTGTTAAATAATTTTGGAGTTTTCTCGAATAGTTCGATATTATTTTTAGGATCTAAAAATTTCGAGACAAAATTCAAAAATGCTTATTCAAATGAAATTATTATCAATTATGTTCATAATTTTTTTTTTTCTATTTTTAATGATTTTGTCTGTGCAAAATAAAAATTAAAATAAAATAAAATAAAACTAAACTTCATTATTATTTTGTCAAAATATGATTTATTAATTTATATCAAAAAGATTAATAAAAAAAAATAAAAAAATAAAAAAAAAGATTAAAAAAAGAAAAAAAAAAACAAAATGAAAAAAAAAAGATTAAAAACAAATCAATGAAAAAAAAAAAGGTTAAAAAAAGAAAAATAACAAAAAAAAAATTTTAAAAAAAATTATATCAATTTGTTCGTAAAAAAAAATTCAAATCCCAATTATTTTTTTTGAAATATGCAGTATTTTAATAAAATATTTTATTATTCGAGATTAGAACGGCCATGACAAGCTGGTTATGAAAAAAAACCCCCTTATCAATAGGTTGCTTTACATTGATATTGCCACAAGAAAAATGAATGATAAAAAACCTTTTATGGTGTAGGTGCTAACATGGCCATTGAAGTTAATTGGGCGAGAACAGAACCTGCCGCAACATTTCCAACGAATGCTTGAGCGCCGGCCGCCATGCTCCCAGCGACGATGCCAGTTTGAGAGATTCCGAAGAGTCCAGCTGCAGCAGGGCCAGCTCCGACAGCAATCGCTGCTCCACCGACGACAGTAACGACTGCAGCTGCCAATAAACCCATCTTTTCTTTTTTTTATAAATAAAATAAAGCTTTAATAAAGATGTATAAATTGACTTAAAGAATGTATATCGGATGGTAGATATAAAGATTAAATTGATTGCTGAAGAGAGAGAGGAAAATGGCGAGTTTTTAAATCATTCTGCTTATCGCGAAAGTATCACAATAATTTGTAGAATATTCTTTGTTTTATCAGGCGTTTTTTCAAAAATAGGCTTAAAGAAAATTTGTTGTATCACGCAATTATAATTCCGGAATCCTAATTTCCCGAGTTACTATCCCAAAAAGTTAATATATGAGAATGTTAATAAGCGTAAGCCCTATTTACCCACTTTTTTTTGGAAAGATGTGCGGAGTATCTGTATTTTGATTATTTTAAATGATTTCTTTGATAACTTTATAAGACTAAATTATTATTTATGATGTAATAATTATGAATTAGTGATGTAATTATTATCTTTTGGCGAATGACTGACGATAAATCAGATAACATAATTTGGAATAACGCGTAGAATTTTTTAGATCAATTTATTTTCTCTTTTCGGGGTTATTATCACAATATCTCTCATATGAGAGTCTCTGGAACTTTTAATATTTATACTGTATATGAGCCGAGATAATGATGAAATTCTGCGTCACTTTTTCACGAATTTAAATAAATTCTAATTCATCTAAAACATTTAAATCTAATGAAAAAATGTGATTTTTTTTTATCGATAAATGAAAAGATTATTACGTTTTCTCGGCACTTTTTTTTTTGCGAAACAAAAGATTTCCCAATCAATTATGCATACAAATTATGATAAATTAATATTACCAAAGTCAAAATAATCAAAAATTGTGAATTTTGCGTATTATCATACAAATATATACCTAATAAATATTAGGTCAGTATCAGGGCAAACCATTATTAGATTAGATCTCAGACTAAATCTTTTCTAATTTCTTCATTGATCCGTTTTTATTGATTCCTGAACTAATGACGTGAGGCGTGATGTAATACTTAGTTAAGTCACGCTCTGCACCTTATGACAAATCTTTAAGATCTCAAATCAATCAACTTATGAAGGAGTCACGACAATGTTAACATATCAGACATTAACAAGTCTGTATATCTTTAGCTTATTGTGACATATTCATCGACCTCGCAAAATTCCTCGGAGCGTGACTCTCATAAAATTTTTTGATTGTTAACATGTTGTTCAAATCAAAAATGTATGTACTGTACAGTAACCCTTAAATGATGCCTTGATTTTTCGACAACAATGAACGAAACCTGGAATAAAATCTTTGAACAATGATCGCTATGCTTGAACAGTTTAGTGAGAAATTAAAATTTGTAGATGATAAACTTTGTGAATAATCATGTAAATAATGAAGAATAAGTAAAATGGAATATTCTAGATACTAAAATAGAAGATAAATTCGATATATTAAAAAGATCCTAGAATACAACTTTCCTTCTTTTTATGAAGTAAGATTCTTGAGAGTCACATTTTTCCATGTAAATAAGTTGTTTGGTTAATCCCAATTACAGGGCTGGTCTATTATATAGGGCTCATATTACTCGTATTCATCTTTATCTTTATTTATCCCATTCATGTTATAGTAGTAGTAAGGGTGACCTATCACAACGAAATATCTGGTGCATTCAATAATTCAATAAAAGTTTTTCATATACTTGGATGAGTCATATTTTTTTAAAATTATTTTCATAATCAGGACTCATTTGATGGCGAATCTTGGGTATGCATCCAGGGTAGTACCTGGGATTTTTGTCCAATTACCCGGTACTCTCCTCATTTATAAAATCGGATATCAGATATACAATAAAATTCTATTAAATATAGTTGCAGCACAAATACATTATCGAAATAAATAATTTGTCAAAAAAGTAGTAATTCTTTCTATTAAATAATTTAAAAGAAAAAGATGAAAGTAAAAATACCAATAGTTTTTTCATTTATTAAGATGCGTACCTTTTTTTTCTGATTAATTCTTTTATCCACATATTATAAGTAAGGAAATAAACCTTAATTCTTCCCAAATAAGACATAACATTAAACATTATGTAAGATAATTACTGTATATAATATGAAAGTTTTAATTATCACATCATCAAATCTTTAAATCACACAATTTACGATAAAGTTTGAATTTTATTAATGAACAAATTACAACAGAACGAAATTGATAGGGACAACAGAACAAAATATTAGGTTCTTTATAATTTCATTTAAAGGATATCTTCCATATTAATTACAAATCCATCAAGAACTTTTGACGCAATTTGGTAAGGATTTGAGTGTGTTAACCAAACGATTTGATTAGAATTAGAATCAAAGCTATAAATTCTTACTTCAAGTGGATTTACAAATCGATCAATTGATATTCCTTCCTAAAATAAAACCAATAATTTAATATAAAGATTGGTAAACAAATAGTCATCATAATTTTTTTACTTACTTCAACTCCACCGTCAATCCATCGCAACATTTTATTATGAAAATATTCAGGTGAATCAATCTTTGAACGGAACTCCACAATGAAATTTGGTGCAACTAGTGGATATGCTCGATCTTTTTGAACATCTGTTAGAGCGTTCCACCTGCAATAAAAAAAAAAAAAAAAGTTTTTTCTTAAAATAATTGCAAAAAATGAAATTATTTATTTTGATTATGTTTAGAAACCTGGCATTAAGTACAACAGCAATACTAGGGTTTAGAATATCACCATTTGGTAAAGTAACACATGTCTATAATAAACAAAAAGATATGATATCAGAAAATAATAAAAAAAAATCAACGAAACTCTTTCTTAATGTACTGTACCGAGGAAGGAATAAAGGTTCCAACCATGTTGGAGTTAGTATTGCACCACTCATTAACTCGAAAATTCATATTTGTTTCTCTTTTAGCTAATACATACGATTTTAATACAGAAAAGTAACATTTTAATTCGATAAAAACTGTCTTTAGAAAGCGACATACCAGTTTCATATTCTACTGCTGGTAATATATCAAGCTGGCCATCAATAAGGTTCATTCGAAAAGACTTAGGATTAATGTACGAAGTTTCCTCAAATTGTTCGATATTACTTTTAGGAACTAAAAAACGTGGAAACATTTTGAAGTGTAAAAGAAGAAAGAAGAAAAATCAGACAAAAGGCGAGTCAAGTTAAATCATATCACGTTCAACGCAAAATTTTATTCACGTGAAAATTATATATTCAAACTTTTTTTTTTATTTAAATAGATTTTTTCTGAAAATAAACAATGAGTAAAAATGAGTGAAAATAAAAAAAAATAAAATGAAATAAAAAAATGAAACAAAAAAAAAATGAGTGAAATAAAAAATGTAGGAAAAATATACAAAAAAGTAAATATTATTTCACTATATAATTCTGAATAGCTTTAATATAATATAATATTTTTTAAAGCGCCCAGAATAATGTAACGGCTACTGAAAAAAAAAACCTATCAATAAGTTGCTTTATATTGATATTTTCACAATAAAAAATGAATGAAAAATGGTAAAAACCTATTATGGTGTAGGTGATAACATGGCAATTGAAGTTAATTTTGCGAGAATAGAACCTGCCGCAACGTTTCCAACGTATGCTTGAGCGCCGGCCGCCAAACTCCCAGCGACGACGCCAGTTTCAGAGATTCCAAGGAGCCCAACTACGATAGGGCCACCTCCGACAGCAATAGCGGCACCACCAACGACAGCAACAAATGCAGCTGAAAAGAAACCCATTTTTTTTTTGTAGCAAAAATTGATTTTTAAGAGAGGAGATGGAGATTAAAAGACTGTATGTATAATGGATTAAATTGTTGGCTAAAAAGAGAGAGGAAAATGGCGAGTTTTTAAAGCATTCTACCCTGACACAATTTTGCAGAAAATTTTTTGGTTCATCAGATGACGTTCGGAATAGAATAGACTTAAAAAACAAGTAAATAAAATTTTATATTGTTATATTACGCACTCAATTCCGGAACTCCTCATAATATCCGAGTACCTATCCCAAAGAGTCAATTTATGGAATGCAAATAAACTTTATTTGTGTGTGAAAAGCACCAATTATCCTTTTTTTTTGGAAAGATGTGCGGATATTTGTAGCCTAGAAATTCTATTTAGGTTATTTAAATGTGAAATTGCGAATTGGGAATTGAGTCAGACAAATAAACTTATCGTCAATATAATTATGATTATTATTGTTCGTGACCGAAGATAAAATGAAAATAAATAAAAATACATCAGATGATATGATTTATAGATAGAAAATGATTTAGTGCGACTCTGAAATGATAATAAAAAAGGAGATATCACAGATCTATATTTATTACAATACAATAACATTTTTCTTCAATAAAACTAATAAGAACTAATAATACGAACTCTGAAGAAAAGAGATTAAATTTATTTAATTTGAAATATGTCCTTTTTTAAATGACTAAAATATGAAGATTAGTCACAATTTTTTGAACCAACCAAATTTAGCTAAACTAAAACGGAAAATAAAATTCCCAAAAGGTTAGATCAATATGGTAACAATTATGATGAAATTGGTATAATGATCTAAACTTACCCATATACAGATAGTTATCTTAATAATTAGATCCCTAATTTTAAGGATACCAAAGTAAATATTTTTAATCTTAAATTTCAAAATAGTCAACATAACAATAAAGTATTTATTTACTGAACCAAAATTTCTTTTTCTAATGATTTAATAACTTTACTTTAATTCTCTTATCAATTAAAATTGATCATGTTCATTCCAAGCATATATGAACTCATTTCAACGCTACTGAATTCATTAGTTCGTTATTTAAATGGTTTCTTTGCTTAATTCTCAATTCATTTCATAATCTCCTGATGTGTGGTTTTCTTTCTTTTTCATTATCATCATCAATAATTATACCAATTCCCACGGAAGATTATATTATATATACTGTACATATAAATTTAATATAGTATTACCTCTATGCAAGGGAGATTGATGGTAATATTTCTAATCTTATCTTTTTTTTCATTATTATTATTATTATTTTCCCGTTTTAATAACTTTGTATATTTTTTTTTAAATTATAATTAACTTGTACAAAAAAGTTCCGAGTTGAGCAAATATGCTAGCCAAAATTTAGGGTCGTGTTAAATTCTTGGAAATTATAAATTTGAGACAGAAGAAATATCACTATTGAAAATGAAGCTGAAGACTTGAAAGTTAAAAATGAATTTATTGAAAAAAAATGTATCAATGAATTAAAAAGATATTCTCAACTATCATCAAGGTTTGTTTATGTTTAAAATAATTTTATATTCGGTTTAGATGCATATATAAAGCTTACAATAAAAAGGACGAAGAGGAGAATAGTGATACTGAATGTTTTGAAGAAATAGATCAATGAGGAAGAAGAAGAGAAGGAACAAGAAATCGAAGCGAAAGAGATAAAAAAAAGTAATAATATTTTTTTTGTAAACATTTTAACTTTTATTAATTTTATGTGTTAATAGAGTAAGAGAAAGACTATAAATAAAAGATCTTTGAGAAAAAGAAAAAACGGTAGCATAGTATTTTGGATGGTTATTAGCTAAAATCTGATAACAATATTTACTTTCTAGTTAAAAAATAATTTGACGGTATTATAATATCTGATATTTTTTTAGTAATCACGGGTTAATTTTAAATACCAATCCGAGGATCGACGGATGGAATTTTTGACGATTATACATAGATTTAATTAATTAAAGTCAAGATTTTTTTTTTGAGATATCTTCGGATTCTACTCCAATGCACAATATAGTAAAATTAAAATTCGGTTCACTTATAAATTGGAGAAGAAATTCAACTCGAATCGAAAATCCATCCGATCGGATGAAAAATCAATTTCTCTTTTTTTTTTTTTATTATTAACAACACTCTTAAATTTACTATAGTGTGTATTGAGATATGGTCTTAGTGTATCAAAAAAAATCCATATGCAAATTGCCAAATATTCCCATCCGTCGATCCTCGGATTGGAACTCTACTGCTGTGAAAGTTCGAATCCGCTTGACTTTATCAGTCTCCACTAGACAAATCAAAAATATTCTAGGCCCTCTTTGTTTTTTCGGAGTAAAGTTTTCACTCTCATAAAAATATTTATATTGATCTTTAGGCACTTTCTGAAATGAAAATAGCAAGCCTGAATTTTTTTTTCCTCAATTCAAAAGCAAATCGATCAATGGATTAACAAATTATCACAAGGAACTCGATTATACCATGTGGAAAAGTGATATGGATAAAATTATTATTACAACATAATTTTGTTGATGAAAAATAATATAAAAACTATTATTACGCGGAACTAGAAGATTTGTACTATTAGTGAAGTAAACATTAAGAAAATATGTATAAAGGTAAATATCGTGAAATTTGGTGACAATATCTTAGATGTTTACTTCATGATGCGGGGACATAATTTTATCTCTCCTTCTTTTATTCTTTTAGTTCTTTATACCTTCTAACCGTACCCTTCACGCTTAACCCAATGAAAAGGCCTGAAATTTTTAAGTCGTTGAACATTTGTCCATGTTTCTCGTTTGAATGGAAAATTTGACCGGATCTAGCAGTTTTACTATGTTATTGATAGTCTTTACTTCCGGCGGTTGTGGCTTTTTGGTTTGAGCAATAAAACATCTTCCTTTCCCGGCTCATGAGAACATCGTCCGGAACTTTTGTAAGAAGCTCCTACATGATCATGTCTTCTCCCTCCATTCATAAGTTTGGTATTATTATTCACATACATGAATAAAACAATAATTCATTAGGCTTACCATCTGATGTTTTATTAGCAACTCCATTCTGATTTAAAAATATTAAACTTTCGTTGTGTTCTTCATAGGGTTGCCCCTTTGCAACCTACTTAACAAAAGCAGTTCAATTGAAAGATTTTCTTAACTCCTCTTTCGCTTTTTTAAACTCTTCCTTTGTTTTCTTTAGGCAAATTAAAAGAAACTCAAAACTATGTTTTTTAGGTGAGTTTCCTCCATTTTTTAAGCTTTATTCTAATTCCTTGGCATTAGACATTGTAGTGTTAGCAGTGAGTTTTACGAAAAATACGCAGTTCAGTAAAAGGACCATGACTCAATTAGCTCATGATTAATTTGGTCAATTTATCAATTTATCAATTTAGCGGGAAAAACGCCATTTCTTTTTATTTTTGATTAAACCATCGCTGCATCGCAGTAAAATCAACTATTTGTCGTGAACTGATAAGTAAAATCACGATTTATGATAATTTTATTAGTTTTATTAAAAAAATAAATTACAAATCGGGACGCAGCTTGTGATACATGACGGTTAAAGACGTTCCCACTTACAGAGTTTTCATTGGAAGGATTTAATAATTATGACTAATCGTCATTTGTCCAATTTGAACACATTGTCGTTTTGCGTATTGCAAGTTTTTCCGATATTGAACATTTGATACGAAAATGCGAAACACCCCTCAAACAATTTATTGATTTGGTAAAATTATTCCCAATTTATTCTTACCCGGTATCATGATATTAATTTAAACCCAAAAAAAAAAAATTGTAAAAGTCATTGAATGCCCAAGAATTTTATTAAATTTCTTATTATGTTTAAGTATTTATAATTCAAACTTGGATATTTGGCGTGAAAAATGAAATTTTATGTAACAATCAACTCCCCAATTATTGAGTTTTCGTAATTATTTAACATTTGATAAACTGCATCTAAATTGGATATTTTATATTACACAATAATTAAAATCGTTTATAAAAGAGAGGATAGGTTTCTTCCGAAATGCTAAAATTAAAATAAAAAAAAAAAAAAAATCATGACCGGAGAAAATCTTCAAAAACATTGTTATATGTGTATGGTTGAATCAATGATGTGTATGATTCAAACCGCAAATTTCAATAATCCTAATAATCCTAATAATTCTAATAATCCTAATTCTAATAATCCTAATAATCCTAATCCTAATAATTCTAATAATCCTAATAATCCTAATCCTAATAATCCTAATAATTCCGCCAATCCTACCAATCCTAATAATCCTACCAATCCCATCAATCTTAATAATCCTACCAATCCTAACAATAATAATCCCACCAATCATCTAAATAATTCAAATTTAGATTTCTTGCAAAGAAATTTATATCATAATTTGAATTTTTCGATTAATAATCAATTACACGCAATTTCTCCCACTTTCTCTAATAATCATCATCATTCTCATCAAATCCATGACGTCGCTATGCAAATAATATCACAATCGACCACAAATAACAATAACAATGCACAAACAAGTTCAAATAATGTTAATATTTCAGATTGAAGATTTGTCGTAAAATTATAATTAAAATAAACACATTTTTTTTTAAAAAAAACCTTTTGCATTAATTTTGATTTTCTCGAATTTTCTGATGAAAACGGACGTTTACTCGTTTAAACTTACCACCGTTTAAAGCTTTTAAGTCGAATTTTTTTTTATATATTATGTAAAGTTAAGAACCTTAGTCAAAATTCAAGATTTTCTATTGTGCTATATTTCTATTATGCTGTCTCTTAATTTTTAATTTTTTTTGTTTATGTACATTATGAACCAAATTTTATATGAATAAAATTTTTTTTATGGTCTAAAATATATCATTGCAAGTAGTACTGTATATATTTATTTATAAATTTTAACGAATGAATGCAAAGAATAAGCCCGGCTAGCTCAATCGGTAGAGCGTGAGACTCTTAATCTCAAGGTTGTGGGTTCGACCCCCACGTTGGGCGCATAAATCTTCCAATTAAAATATATAATTTTTTTTTTTTGAGCGGTCCGTACTCTACGACCATACTGCATTATATTTTTTTGCGAAATTAATCGTACAGTACTGTACAGTGCTTTAATAATATCAAATTAACTTTAATAAACCCTTTTTACTGGTCAAATTTTTTCGTACATTAATTCGTACAGATTGATATTCGTCACGTGATCTTAATATCACATGATTTTATATTTATATTAATTTTCTGATTAACCCATAGATTCGTTTTATTGCATTTATGAAATTAAATTTTGGTGAATTTTAAAGAATGTCGAGAACCAGTTTAAGCAATGTTTCCAATTTGTCCTGGATACAATTTCAACAACTTCTGCCAGTATGTTCATTGACCGTGTAAAATAGTATGGCAACTTAATATAATAATACGCTTCTGGTGCGGTGGTTGTGTTGAAGAAGAATTAATAGCGTTTGATAAGTCCAGCATCAAACAGTAGTTATAGCTGCACTAGTAAAGTAAGTACATGTGATACAACCATTAATTTTATCTAATAAATTAAATGGTTTCTTTTTATAACTAATATTCCGTTAAATGAATTTAACTTCACGATATAATTGGAATTAAATCATTATCAAATAGATTCTTCGCTTTGTGACTATCAAATTCTTAGAAATCAAGCAAAGTACAAATTTATTTATGGATTTGGATATTCCGTATTATAATGATGATTATATTAAAAAAAAAATCTGTCTGATGTATTTATTATAGTTCTCGCGTAAGTGGTAGTGTGGCTATCATGAAACCTATTATCCTTGATTCAGATTCATGTGAAAATATAATTCAACAAGTTGAATTTTCAAAAATAGACTGCGGACTGTAGCAGTTTGCGATGATGGTGGAAATCGAATACTGATACAAAGTTTCAAGATTCAACTAATAAAGATTAAGATGATAAAATAGTAATAAAAGGTTCGGGAAGCAGCGATGATATAAACTAACAAAAATTGTTTATATATTAATATATGCTCTTAATAAATATCTGTGTGATTTTATTTTTTTGTTTTTATTATACTCTGTTTACTCTAATGCCCTGATGATAATGTTTTATCCAAAGCTCTTTTGTCATATGTTATGAACGCGAAAAGAGAGTCTGCTATTACTACCATCCGAAATCGGAAGTGAGTCTGAACTGAAAGGAGTACAAGATAATGATGTCGTTCAGTAGGTTATAATATTTACATTCGTGTTATTAGTGCGTGTTCAATAACCATCAGAACTCTGGAAGAAACGAATATAAGTCTTAGGGAAACAAAACAAGTTATCACACATATTTATATTTAATAATCAGATAATGAGATAATCGTTAAAGACGCTTTCCTGTTGCTTCGCTATATGAAATCTTGTCGCAAATCCTTCGTTAAAATTCTAAATACTGTACATTCATTCCTCCATCTTTGTCATATTCAATAGTATATATTAAATTTATATAATATAAAAATTATAGTAATTAAATTTCTACTAATATTTTATAATTTAAAATTATAATAATATTAATAAAAAATTTCTTTATGTAAAAAATAGCTTATTTATCCATTTTATTGAAGTGCATTGAATCACAACCAAATTTATGAAGTCTTAATATTTCAGATAGCAAAAAAAATTAATGATTCCAGTAATTATATAATTTTACTATAATATATTTGATATATATATAATAACATAACATATCTTCAAATTTTATTACATATCACATACAAGACATTTTTTTTTTTAACTTAATCAATTTTCAATTTTATTAACTTTGTATCAAAATATAGTTAGTTATATAAGATAAAAATAAATATTTATCTACATTGTAAAGTATCATTAGAATTGTCCAATTAAAATTAGAGCATTACAAAATATGGATTTTACCATTTATTTTTTACTATTTAAATATTTAACAAAACATTAAAATCAGCATTATAAATTTACAGATTACAATTAAATAATTACAGAATTATAAAAATTTAGTATAAGCTTTATATATTATAATTAATTCTGATGGCAAGTATATCACATTATTATATATAATGTATACAAAAAAAAGGAAAGACATACTATAATATAAATTATCTAATTAAATATTTTCATAATCATCTTTTTTTTTATTAGCCATAGCACATTTGTTAATTTATTAAATTCAGGAATACAAGATAATATTAAATACAAGCATTGCTATAAATCATAATATTATTAACCAACGAACTATCTATTATATTATGAGATACCCTATATATATACTGTTGGATGGTCAGATTGATCAGTAAGTAACAAATATATAAAATATTGTGTTCTTAACCAAATAGTCTCATTTTCTTTTACTGGTCAACCACAAGATCTACTACACTGCGATTATTATGTATTTTTCCTGCAAATTAAAAATGTAAGTATAAAAATAAAAACAAGTTGTATATGCCTTTTAATATACTCATTACCCAGAAATTTAAGTATACTTTGAATAGAAGTTTATACGGGAATTAATAATTATAATTTTGCATCAGCTCATGGTACTGCGAAAATGGAAATCAGTTACCTTATGATCCTGATTCCTGAGTTAGCAAATTGCATTTTCAAGATAAGTTGGAATATTGTCTTATCTGCAACACTTCAAGCAATAAACTCAAGTTTGCAATTGTAGCATAGAAGCTCTGTTGTGTACTCTCGCACTTGTGTTTATTTTTTTATGTAATAATAAAGTACTGGAAATATTCTTCTCGCTTATCACCTGATATACAAAATCCCTGCGTGTCACGATCTTAAAGTTTGGCACTTTTTTTATATGAAGTATTGTAAGGCATGATTTTTGTAATCTGGTGTGACAGATATTTGTATTTGGTCATTGCATAACTGATCAACTGATGAATCAGATCAATCCGTGCAAAAATCAATTTCTTATATAAACTATATATACTGGAATCTGGATAATCTGAATACCCAAAATATTTTTCCACGCTTTTCATATTTTTTAATCATGTCTAACGTTGCAACTAGATCTACAAGTATTTCTCTTCTGACGGTTTACAAGGTTGATGAAGTAAAGAAATTGAATAGTGATCAACTTAACGAATATTTGAGAAGGAGACTGAAGGACATAAAAAATATTGTTAAATATGCAGACATTATTACAGTCAGTCAAGAAGTTAATGGTTCAAATTTTCTTGATTTGACGTTAGACAATCTATTGTATATCCGAATACCACTTGGACCAGCCAAAGATATCAAAAAGTTCATTAAAAAAATTAAAGAGGGTAAGCGTTATTTTTTCCGTGCTTTTATATATTTACCAATAATACTGAATACTTACTTATTCTTGTGCTTTTCTTTCCTGCTTCTTATCATCAAATCCGCCCCAAAAACATATTCGCGAGCAATCTGGTGCTGGTAAGTTGAATCGTAATAAATTTTGTCAACACGAGTGAACGAGACATTGTTTTAACTTTTCATTCTTGTTATTCGACAAAAATACTTAAAGTCGAAGAGAAGGGTAAGTAACTACCTTTAGATATATCTTCATCTAGAGAATATTTGATAATTTGTGCTATTTCTTATCTCTAGCTATATACTACCAATATAATCAATCAAAGGTAATTCCTATGAAAAACAGCACATAGAACGATTTTGTTGGATTATTTGAAGGCCTTCAAAAACTTTTCAGTCTTATGGGCTCAATGATGGATTATGACTTTATTATTGCAAATAAAAGAGTGAAATTTGACTCTAAAAAAGCCTTCGTTAAATTTATTGATAAATGCTAAAATTCGCTTAAAAATCCTGTTATGATATTAAATATGAAAAGTATGTAATCATTTGTCAATTATAAAATAAATCATTGTTTAACATAAGAATTTGCAGCCCCCTGCATGACATATATAGAACTTCTTGATACTTTACCAATGCCATCAAAACTTAGAACCTGAAGAATGGTATTTTAATAACCGCTATAAAGCTATTTGTCTCAATCACCGCCCACCATCAGCTTCTGGTACTGTACCTGTTAAGTCTAATCCGAGTAGATATTGATGTGTGTGACCCTACATTGTTCGATTTTTGGCACATTTGAAGATATCTGTGAGGAAAATCCAGAACGCAGGGACAACCTTTTCACCTATAATTTTTGTTTAGAGATGGCTAAATTTTATACCAAAGAAGAAGAGCGTTGAAATAAAGCAAATAATTTATTGTCGAAATATTTTGATTGCAGAGTAAAACCAATTATGCTTGATAGAAATTGAAGTACTGATGGCACGGTCTCTACTAATGATTTATATCGTGAAATTAACATTGAATACAAAAATGAGTCATGTTCGACCAAATTCTGTGCTCATCTCAAAAACTGTGGATACTATTTATTATTTTGTAAGGACCAGGAAAACACTAATACTAATATGCCATGTTTCTTGGTTAATATTGCAGATATATTTATAAACTTGCATTGATATATCTTTACTGAATTTGTGAATAACTTAGTTGCATTTCAAGGCCCACCCTCACTGTATATAGTGCTGTGCTTTCAGATACTGCCATAGTGGATCCTCTTGCCTCGACCTACCACCTTATTTGGCTTAAGAATAATGAAAAGATGATGTTGTTACTTTCCAGCAGAGCATTTCGTGCTTTGAAGTTATCTCTTCAAGAACTAGACAAGTATTATAGAAACATACCTCAAATTTACCACCGTCAATATCCTTTGTTTCCTGATGTGACATTATCCAACCAATTTAATGAAGCCACAACTTTCAAAGTTTGAATCGATTCCCAATATGGTAGTTATCTGCTTTGGAATGCTACACTTCAAGCGGATAACGAAATACAAGAATATTCAGTGTACGTGAAAGCTGTTCAGGAAAAATATTACTCAATTCAAGCGCACCAACTTTTATATGATAATGAACGACATGCCCCAGCTATCTTAGCCACCACAAATAGGCCTGGAGGTTGGCTTTTGGTTTATATGGAACGTCTGCAAAATCATGTAACATTGGATAAAATCATCCATACCCTTGATGGTGGGGAGCGAAATCGCTTAAGAAAGGAAATCATTAATGTGGTTAACATTTTACATAATAATCATTTTGTGCATGGAGACTTGTGGAAGGGAAATATTTTAATTTGTTGACATAATGAAAGAGAATGTGGCTTTGATGTGAAGCTAATCGATTTTGAATGGTCGGGACCTGTTGGAACAGCATGTTATTCTCATTTTATGAATCATATCACTATTCATTGGCCAGAAGGGGCTGAAGATGGAAAGAAAGTCAAGGTGGAGCATGACAATGCCATGTTGGAGCAGACTTTTCAGAAAACAAATTTGTCGCAAGATTCTATGTTGGTTGATACTGGTAGTTGTTAGTAATCTATTAATAAACATTATTAATTTTCACTGTAAATCGTTGAAAAACACGTAATAATTATTGCTTCTTCCTATTATAATTATTCTAACATGGATATTTTATTTGTATTAGCTATAGCAATGAATAAAATAAATCCGATGCATAATTTCTTCATTACTTAAAACAAATTTTAAAGGTAGTCTTTTTTGAACTTACTACAAACACTATGTAGCATGTGGTTATCAAACATTTAGTTAAAGATTTTTTCAAGTCATTAAATTGTCACTTATAGTATTTGTTATTCAATTTTTCGAAAGGATTTTTTTTGTTACGGATAATTAAATATGTCATAACTAAATTTATCAGACATATTGCTATCGCTATTTGATGATTTGCTTTAGTACTTTGTATAAAGTTATATCTAGTAGGTGATTTCATATTCCTAAAAGTTTATATTATGATTAAACGGGTTACTCGGCACACGTGAATTTTGCATTTTTTTTTATTATCATCTTTATAGTTTTATTTATTTCCGATAATTTGTTTATTGATAAAAATTTGGCAGACTAGTAAAATATCGGGCTATATAAATAACTAAGAGTATAGTTCTTTACAATTTCAAAAATGAAATAATATTTTATTTAAATAATGTAAGAAATAAGATAAATGGTTATACAGGTTATTTTCTGCGATAGGACTAAATATTTCTACTGTAGCAATTACTAATTATACCAGAATATAAAGAAATAA
The DNA here is from genome assembly GCA_003833135.1 of Oehlia diaphana. Classification (NCBI taxonomy): domain Eukaryota; kingdom Fungi; phylum Glomeromycota; class Glomeromycetes; order Glomerales; family Glomeraceae; genus Oehlia; species Oehlia diaphana. Next base: position 44,764 of record QZLH01000302.1, on the reverse strand, counting down.
AGAATAATTAAAGAATAGAATATTACATGGTTATACAAAATTTACCGTTGAAATCCTGAAGAAGGATTATTCAAACAAGCAAGTACTTGCTGAATCATATCAGAACTAGGTATAATAATAAAATTTGTCTGAGGAGAATTAATGGTAATGTTAAGCGACAAAGGAGGTATATTAGACTGACGTAAATAATTATTATTGCTGGGTTGTTGATGGTGATTGTGACCAGGAATGATAGAATCAGTGTTGTTAGAGATGGCGGTTTGATAGCTAGCATCATATTGCTGCTGGCCGGCGAATAGATGTGGGCTGCTGATATTGATGATCATGATCGTACGAAATTTTAATATTTTGAAGTGAATTTTTTTCAGAGTTCGATTTTAGTCGGTTTTTATATTGTTTGGACATAACAAAGGTTATTACCGAATATATAACAGTTATGTACAAGTATATTTTTCTTTTTTAATGTAATACCTTATATTATTAAAAAGATCAGGAATATATTTTTTACAAAAGTATAAGTACTGTATATGCAATGAGCAGAGTATGCAATCTTACAACTCAAATCTTCATTGACGTTGATAGAGATCTAGGACCCCTAAAAAGGGTAAAATTTTTAACCGAATTTATCTTAATTCAAAACCACTTTCGACTCTAATCCTCTAAGTTCTTAATCATAGGTAACTCAACTCCAGATTCTCTATACTAAAAAACTTTTTTTTTCTTTTACTTGGATCTCTTGTAATAATTTTGATTCATAACAGGAAAATTTTTTTGGTTGGGTAAAATAAATTATTTTTATCTTAATAAAGTAACAAAACAGAGTTATATGATATTTATTAATGAGTTCATTGTCAAAATTTGTTTTTTATTTCTTATTATTTCTTTTTTTTACCTTCATATTTTAAACCAATTTTGGTCATAATCCATTGTCCTCGTCATTGCATAGTCAAGGGTACGGAATACAGAAGATCTTTCTTTAAACTTTAAATTACATAATCGTATGAAAAAATGAATTTGCATTTAAAGGAGAAAAAAAATTTTTCTTTCAATTTGTTTTGATAAATCATTCATGCAGACTGGAGTTGATATTACATAATTTCAATATGAAATATAATAATAATATAGATAATATGTACTTTTTTAAACACGAATTTTAATTAATACACCTTTTTCATTAGTTATTCTTTAATAAGCAATAGTAAAAAGATAATTAAAAAAAAAAAAAAATTTTTTTTTTCCCTCTCAAATAATAATGAGCTAATTTTCTTTGTGTACATGCATAAAGAAAAATATGTTTTTTTAACAATTTTTTACCATATATTGTAATCGAAGTTTGGAATAAAATTACAGAATTATTAAAAAAAAACGAATTTTAAATTCTACTGTACTTGTCACGTGCGATTATGCAATACCCGACTTCCTGTGCGACATAAAATCAGCCCGCCGGAATACATTTAACGCATTTTTTTATCCGAACCAAATATCCCTATAAAAGCACTATGTTCGAAGCTAATACATTTCTATTTCCGCTACTGCCACTGGAAATGACGCCGGACGAAATTAAAAAGTATAAAACGACTGAACTTATCTCGTCCTTGCGGGGACAGGACTTACCCTCTGGAGGAGCTGAGACAGCGCAACGTTGAGCTTGAGGCTGAGCTTGAAAGGTGGAGATAGCGTGTTACTCTATATGAGAAAGAAATTCTCGATCGATAATTAAGAAAAATCGCAAGTTCCAGACTAGGTGCACCAAAATAGCTATGGAAATTCTTTATGACCTCCTTTCTTGAATGGATAGAGCTTGATACCTTCTCCAAGAATATTGAATTGCATTGGAGGTGCAAGGGGCTCAGCATCAACTTCATAGCACTAGCTGGTATAAGGATGTTAAAAAACTCGAAGATATCGTTAATCGTGATCGGCAAAAACGATGCATATGTCAAGATAATGAAGATAATGGAATTTCTCTTCTTTAAGTATGGTACGACGAAAAACCGGAAATCGTTATTCCTAAAAGGATCCAAAAAATTAAGGAGTTCGTTTGTCTAGCATCCAAAAGGTTTGATCAATAACTTATAACCTGATCGACATCTTAACATCAAGATCTGAAGAAATTTTTAATGCAAAAATAGCTTTATTTATTCTTAAAATTTAATACAATTCAGAAGTGTGAAAAATAATGAGATAAAGAACTAGCTATATTAAACGAATTCTTTGAATATAACTTCCGGATAAGTAATTTCTTGAATAATGCACATTACTTTTGTTGCATAGTTGTTGGAGAAATATTTTCTAGTTTACTTATTTATCCTAAGGGTTAAGTACTCTGTCTTGGATTTCCCACAAACCCAAATCGAAATTAACAGTAGGGAGAATAAATGGAGTACGATTAAAGATCTCAGCTGCAGGGATTTGTAACTGATATGTTGGAATGTTGGGGGCATTACAAGGGGGTGCACCAGGTCTCCCAACACCAGTGACATTAACGCCAATACCACGAAAGTAATGTACTACTCTGTAATCAAGTGGTGCATTCCCAAATGAAATCACACTAGTCGGGATGTTAGGAGTTTGACTTGACCTTTGATATAGCATTGCGACCATCGGCTTAACACCGGGAAAGCGAATGCGTTCACGATATATCTTTATAGCTAGATAAATCATGATTGTTGTACGCGGAGACAGGTAAAATGGCGCCAGTCCATGTAAGCTTTGGGGCGACTCACGATAACCTACTTCAATTACCATATTTGGATAGGAAAACCCATCTGAATTACACGACAGACCAGCTTGAGGCGGAGGGAGATTTCTTGGTCGAATAGAGAAGTCGGCGGTAAAGTAGCTATTCGGAGCCACAATAATATCTTCCTCAGGTGTACCGGTCATTTGGTTGCTCCATGCACGCATCAGTCCAAAGACCTCACCTGCTGCCGTTCCATGAGATGTTTGAGCTAACTCGTAGGCTACAACATTTCCATTAATTAAGCGTATTTTAACAGGAAGATTACTTTCAGTTTCGCAAAACTTCACGTAATTTCCAAGAGAGACATTTTTGGCAAGAACCACTCCTTCTTCAGGAGGGTATTCTCCAAGTAAACACTTCTTTGCTGATTCAAGAAGTCCTTGGGACAATTTGAATTCTGCATTTTGTGGTGTTGTTGAAAACTGGTAAAAGAATTTGTAGCAGTTGAAAAGGTATACATTTTTGGAATTTCTTGAGGAAGAACAAAAAAAAATATGGTCTTCAAATACCTCAATCATTTCAATCATTGATATATAATAGCGTAATAAGAGAAGTTAGTGATTCATTGAATCATCAGCATCAGTGCATCAGTGCATCAGTATGCGAAGTTTAATAGTATATTAAAAAGAATTACGCAATTTTCGGTCGTATTGATTTATTTTGTAACACAGGTTGATAATCCGGAAAATTTTTCTAGAAAATTATCAGATGTAGCAATTGTCCCTATTTCACTTGTCCTTGAGCCTTGAGGCACAGTACAGTAATGATAAATTTCTCTGTACCTTGCCCCCCATGTAATAAAGCGAAAATATAAAGACGATGGGTTGTGGTAATCATTATGGAGAACGGAGTTATCGTTTGAATGTTGGAAGACATTCCTCGGTCAGTCATGTGAAACCATCACCTGAAATGCGCAGTATAATTTTCTACTGACGGAGATCTGGGGCACCTGCGGATTTCAAAGTGCTATATAACAGTCTTTTTTTCGTATGGCTTCCGTCTCTGACCAGCATTCGAAACCTCGCTTACCGCATCCTAAAGAAATTAGGAGACGATATCGTTAAGGACATTGAATTTACTGAACTGGAGAAATGTCCGCAATGTGATAAAGAGATCCTTTCTGCGTTATCTTGTGCTCATGTGTTTCACAGGGGATGTATGTATTGCTTCATCAAAGCAATTGTCCCGCTGACAATTGCCACGCAAGTGTGATTCCTGTGGCCTCTGAGCGAAGGTTTTCCGTAACGTCATTGCAATCAACTATGGATGTAGACGAAGTAGATGTGGACCCAGCTCCTATAGAGCACCCTGAAAGGACAAAGGAACCAGGTCCCTCAGAAGGACCACCTGTCCAGACAGATAGCAATAGTAAGAAGCGCTCTAACGAAGCTACGAATCCTCCCTCCAAAAAGAAAGCTAAGCAGGCAAAGAATGAAGACTCTCCTGTGTTGAAAAAACTTATACGAGAGCTGTGTATTGACTCGCCTAAAGTTTCGGAAGTTAGGGAAAAGGAAAACCTCTTTAAGAGGTCACAGCAGGAAGGGAGTGAAGACAGCGCCAGGACTTTTTTAACTTTATACGTCAAAATCGTCAACGCAGAAGATAAACATGAAGTCTCAAATCAGAGAGTTATACGCGCATATTACTTCTTTAATGAAGCATTATCACGACGCCTTGATCATCACAAAAAGACTATGGAAGAGCACGAGGCTCAGAGACAAGTTAACGATGAAGTTAGAGATCAGTCGAAGAATACGAATACTACGCTCTGGATGAAAATAGAGCAGGCGCGAAAAATTTATGATCTGTTTCGTCGTATAGGTTCTGATAAGATTCAACGAATAAGATCTTATTCTGTTTCGAGCTTAGCGAAATTAAGCTGGGATAAAATTGAGTATGTAATTAGCCAGATTTCAAAAAATACAGCGTAGCATGTCACGTTAGGGTGAGACGTCGCCTAATTAATCAAAACTATACAGCAACATTGATTATTTTACTATAATCAGATTTTATACTATGCAAAACTATAAAATTTATTAAATAAACTTTCTTATAATAATTTATTATGAAATAAAACTTAAGACTCTAAAAGTTTCTTGCAAATATTGTGTACATTTTTCAACATTCTTTTAGTTGAAAACTGTTCTTAAGAACCATTTCAAAGTAATTATTTTTTTTTTACAAAGGTTTTATTGAATGATTATACATGAATACGTAACATACGTTGGGGGTCTCTCAGATAGACCATCTGCTTTTCGACATTTTACTATTAAGATAATAAGGATTCTGTACCCATTTTGTCATATCAACCCATCCTGAAGGATTTTTAAGTCTATAACCTTGTTGTGCAATAGGTTTCTAACACGCTCAAATGTTACATTAAATAATTACAATTATAACTGACTTTTCTTCTTTTCTGCCAAATCGTGAAATCGATCAGCCACATTATTAAATTCTATTGTTTTTCCATTAATGAAATAATAACCTTTATCACAATGAATAGCCTTCTTCTCGCTAGAGGTACCATCATACTTGATATGTCAATGATTAGACCTCTTCTTGCAATTTATCCAAGCCTGTTGGATAGCTGTTGCATAGAAGTTTTTAAATCGATCTTGATAGTATCTCTTCCTCCTTTTTTCGTATTCTTTTATTAATGCATTTCTTCAGGTGATTTATTGTCACATTCCTCAGTATTTCACTGATAAATATAAAGGAGTCGCATACAGTGCAATAAATATAAAATGATCCATCTTTTATATACAATCTTTTAGATATGTGAATAACCGTCTAAGAATAAGAAAAAGTCTAAAAAACCGAGTTCCCGATAACAGAGTTTGGAAAGTCAACTGTTGAGACCACAATAACTGAACTTATAGGTATAGGCGTAACGGTGTTGAAACAAAACCTCTTCACGGAATATACATATTGAGAGCTCTTTTAACGCACAAGACCATCTCATTCCTAAATTCATTCTTGAAAAAGTACACATCATCTGCGGATTATAAGTCAAGCATTTATTGACAAATACGCTTTTGATGCATATACTGTATATCGGATTTAAACCAAATTCTGCTGATTGGATTTTCATCGCGCAAAAAAAAACAATAAGATCAAACAGATAGTTATAGATAATTTTATGTAATAAAAGTCTTTGGCAATGTTCCATTAAAAATATTAAAATGGATTTATTTAATAAATATATATAATAAATACAAATAAATTGTTATAAATAGTAAAGTCATAAAGCATTGCTTTATGAGGAAAATTTTGTTCCGTCATAAGTTCTATGTCCAATTGTTAATTTTATCTCTCAATTTCTGACCGCCTATTTCCATTATCACCAATAAAATAGTAATGATGCCAATACTACCAACACAAATCCATCCAAGAGTTTCACCAAACACTGAATAAACAGTTTTAACTCTATTCTTTAACATCGAAATAGGAACCTGAAATGAAGTTTTAGGTGTATTTACAGTTGGAGCATAATGTAACGGTTGTCCGAATTGATTCCATACTCCTGAAATTCCGTACGAATAACAACGAAATGTTGCAAATCCATTTTCTATTGAGCGAATTATGTTTATACGTGCTTTTGGTACTGCAACTATGCCTATATACCAAAAAGCGAATTTAAATTAGGAGATTTCAATTTGATTTAACAAATTTCAAGATTGAATTGAGACTACTTACCCCAAGTATTACCAGAATCCAACATTAAATTAACATTTTTTGAAGAAGCTTGACCGATTAATATAGGAAAATTAAAATCATAACAAATGGCAGCACCAACATTTCCAAATACTTCACTCTGAAAAGTTTGTAACTTATCGTCACCTTTAACAAAATCATTTTCCAAGACTGGGACTAGATGAGTTTTATTATAATTTACAACCATAGCTCCTTTGTTATCAAACACTACTTGTTTATTATATGAATTTTGAGTGGTGTAATCAATGTAAGTAAATCCGATAATTGCACCATAGCTTGTCGAGATATTTTGAATCGAATTATATAATAAGGTGAGATTTTCTGCAGAATTAATATCGGATAATCCTTCTGACCAAAGAATAATTTTATTTCCTGAAGCTGCTAATTCTCGCGTTAATTCAACATAGTAATTGACTTCAAGTATGTTTTCCTGTCTTAAAACACAACCGACATTTATTAATTCTTCGGGGAAAGTACTTTCAATTTTTTGTTGATAAAATGGTACATAGTTAGTACTTAATCTAACACTACCATAACTGAGCACTAAAAATAGAACAAACAAATAAATGCTAAATGAATTAATAAATGTTGGTAGGGTTGAGAGTTTTCTTGTAGGGTGAGTAGGTGGCATTTTTAATATGATATCTGAGTTATTATCTTCAGTTGACGATCGATTGTCAATAGTGCTTGGTTTTGAATTTCGATGCGATATTAAGTCACATCCTACTGTACCCCACCATGCTAACATAAAATTTATTCCTCCTAATCCTGCAAATGATGTAAATTGCATAATCTCGTCGTAATTTAAAAAAGTGAACCTACAAATACCAAGACGTAAAATTAATTTAATTAAATACACTAAATATTAAATATTGTATTAAAATCATTACCATTATATTATTACTTACGCGTAATCTACAATATCTCCCAATGGACTTGCAAATAACAAAATTGTCGACATTCCAGTCCAAATACAAGGAAATACCATAACTCTAGCCCATCCATCACTTGAAAGTCTATGTTGAGCAATTCTATCAAAAATATACGGTATAAGCAATGCAAAACCTATCACTAATCCCATACCATAAATTACTCCTGCATAAACTTTTGCCATTTTAGCTCCCAAATTAAATGATTCCAAGTACGCCAACAAAAAGCCTATACTATTCATCATATAAAATAAAAATATCCACCACCATCGTATACAATTTCTTACATAATATACGGAAAGAGGATAATAAAGAATAGCAAAGACGGTAATTGTTTGATAACCTGCTCCGAATGCTGATAAAACTATAAACAGTGGAAGCAGTGCGTGTATAAATAGTGGTGATGATGGTAACGATGATAACTTCATTGTTGATCGGTCAGTTAAAAAAAAAATTGATTTTGATCTCAAAGAAAAATAATAAAGATGATTTTTGATGATGATTTTTGATCCCAAGGAAACGATTCTTTTAAATAAAAATCAAATAATTAATTAAGTTACAAACTATTAACTATTGTCAAAATGATTGTCAAAATGAGTTGTCGCAAAATTCCTTTTTTGATTTAGTCGATTTAGTCAACGCTGCATTATGTACACTTATTTGGAAAATTTGAATTGATCTGTTTCAGATGTCTTGGTAGTGTCTTGGTGGCCAAGGGTGAGGTGCTAAGAAAAATTTCTAGAATTCTAGAAACGATACTGTCATATTTGGTTAATTGAAACGATAAAAGTTTATTTTAAAAAAAATTTACTATTACAGTATTAGCTGTATGTGGGGCATTGCAGTTTTAATATAGCTTATTTAATTTATAGTTTATTTTTTGTTTATAGTTTATTATTAGATTATTTTAGTTTATTTTTAGTTTATTTTTATATTCGAATATTAAATTATATCGATATATTGTTATAGATGGAATTGAAACCCCATATAACCTGTAATGAATGTTATAATTCGGAACTTATAGAAAAACTTTACATATAAATCGTTTCGGATTATTGATACGCACTTTAGGACAGAAGAAAACTTTTTTAGTATATTATGTCAGTCTTGGTATTCAAAAATGTACAAATATATATATATATACAGTATATTTTTAATTTTTATTTTTATTTTTTATTTCTATTATGCGATTCATATTGACATAAAACTTTTAAGGAAAAAACAAAACTATTAAATTTACAATACTGGCTGTAGGTACGACTAACGGATATTAACCTATCTAAGCATGGCCTAAGTTTGAAAGGATGCCTAAAAACCTCTCGGTAAAAAAAAAAGGACAAGCCTTTTTACGATAAAGAAGTCCTTAAAAAGACTCCAAGGACGAAAATTATTATCATTGTTAACCAAAATCCAGTAAAACCCAACAGCACAGCGGTCAGATGACTGTACCTTTTAGCGACAGCTCAGTGGCCTGAAAAATGTGGCGTAGTAATTACATTTGTTCCAAATATACAGTATATTCGATCTAATTCTAAAAATAAATTTCTATTATTAATTTTCCTATAAGGATTTCTTTTTCTTATTGATGGATGTAATAATCCCGTAATAAATTTTTTGTAATTTTGTCTTTTTTCTTTTTTCTTTTTCCTTTTGTATCTTGCATCTATCTACCCATATAACCCAAGTTTCATCTTTCATATCTAATAAAATTTTATCACGAATCGAAACTTTTTAACTATTTCTATAATATATAAAGACTAGGAAAACGGAAATCGTTGAAGACCGTCGCGTTATTTAATTTTATTATGATATTATAACAAAAACAGATTAACTAAGTTGACAACTAAATTTTTTTTCTCGCGAAAAAAAACGGGGATACAAAAGTTGAAAAAGTTGATACATGATCAAAAAAGGAAAGAGCAGAGGTAATTAGTGAGGTGAGGAAGGAAAATTTCACGGGTTACCACAAATTCTTACATGAAAAAGATGAAAAAGGAATAATTAATTCCTTTAACTGGGTTAATAAGAATATAATAAACCTCATACGTCCATTTCATATTCTGGTTGATTACTTAAAAATAATTTAATCTTATTACAAGTCCATCATCCTGTTCACATAAAGATGTTCTATAAATTTCAAAAAAATTGTATTGCGGTGACAAATTAGATCGATAATATTATAATTTATAATATCCTGTAATTATATTTTGTGAATTAGTAAAACACTATTTTTCGGTAGAATTATTGTATCGAACACTGTTTCGGAATGTTAAAATGATCAGTAACTATACTATTACATTCGTCAATTATTCCTTCTCACTGATTAAACATTCCTATTTCCATCCGATCTTTTTTTTTATTCCAGCAACTCATCTTTAACTTAATTTGTGATCTTCTCTATAAGTGCCTCCCGTTATAACGACACTCTTCAGGACATTAGTAAATTTTTTCTAATTATCATTTATAATGAAATTAATTATATTTATATAACGATTCTAAAAAATGGTATGTTGGGAAGCACTTGTATATTATTTTCTTTCATATGAGAATCATCTTTTTCCCAAATTCCTGTTTTATATTAATACAATCTTCAGTACTTTTTAATTCATCGTACCATGATGGAGTACTATAACAAAGTTTTCCTAATGACTGTTGACCATATAAAGTTTTTGCGAAAATATACAAAAAGTTTTTTACAAAACTGTCATTTCCTATAATATTTCGAATCGATAAATAGTATTATTAATTTTATATAAATATTTACTAATAACTTATTATTTAATGCAGTTACAGTAAAATAAAAAAAAAAATAACAAATTAAATATAAAGATAAATAATTTATAATAGTTTATAGTAATTTAAACATACCTATTACATGTTTAATTATTAGATTGAAAAAATGAGCGATGCATAAGTATCAATTTTCCCTTATAAGGAGAAAATACCATAAGTTGTTACGTTATACCGTAATTGAACCTTTTTTTAACATAATACTATTCTTCTATTATATAGTGGTTAGAAAATTTATTATTTTTGGAGCATCATGGATTATTTTGTCTTTAGATTATTATACTATGTTTCAACTTATTACTGAATTAATTTTTAATACTATAATTTAATAATAATTAATATAAACTTATAATAACCTTTATTTTAATATCTATAAAAAGAATTAAAAATTCCTATTTCTTATTTTACTTTAATAATACTATGCAGCATTTCTTCTTTTATAATCAAATGATATGTCTTTTTAAAAGTCCCAATAAGAAATTAATATTATTTGACCAGTTATTTAATACTTAATTGGTATTTTTAGGAGCTGCAAAAGATATATATGCTGCCCAAATTATTTTGGGATGCCATAATTATAATTTGGAATGTTGTAATTTATTCAGTTTATATGTAATTTACTATGTAAAATGCCAAAATAATTTGGGATGGCATAATTGAATTTGGAATTTTACTTATAATTACAGCAGCCTAAAATAATTTGGACAATATGTATAGCAAAAGATATAATTCCAGCTGATATATCTATCTTAGTATAAATAGTTTCAATTCTATAAATTTTGCAAAGAAATTTTCTGCTTAATGTTTAGTAAGATCTAATATAATGTCATTGTTATTTATTAAATATTAATTTCAATTACTAATTTTTTTTTAAATATTCCTAATTACTTAGTTTTCTGCTTTCATTTCTTAAAGCTATAGTTAATTGATTAGTATAATAAATTTAAAAACAATAAAGCTATTTAATTATTTTAATTATTATAATTAATTAATTTCTATTTTTAATTATATACTATATGTAAATTCTATTGAATTTTGCTTATTCTGCTCATTTTGATCCTGACATAGTATTTAATTAAAATTCTAATATTATATTAAATCATGTGATTATATAATTCTCATTAACATTTTTTTCTAGTTTTGTCACCAATTAAAAAAAAATGAATGTTTTCTTTTCTTTAATTATTTATTAAATAATTAGCTATTGCATAAATTCAAAAATTATTTATAACTATTCATTATATATTAAAGTTTTAAATTTAAAATACTTTTTCTTTATTTTTACTTTTTTCTTTATTTTTACTTTTTTCTTTATTTTTATTTTTTTCTTTACTTTTACTACTTTTTAATTTATATTTGTAAAAGATTTTATTATACTTTTTTTTCACTTTTACTTCCTTTTCTACTTTTTTTTGACTTTATTTTCTTTCTTTTCATCTTTCTCTTTTTTTTATTACAGTTTTTTTTTGTTCTTCTTTTTGTTCTTTATTTTTTATATTAAAAGATTTTTCTTCTTTATCTACAAGTTTTTGCAAAACACTTTAATATAGTGTTAATTTTCTGTTTTCTTATAATACATGTTTCTTTAATACTTTTATTATACCATATATTAAAATCAAAAATTTTTTATTTCTTATTTTACTCAAATAATGCTATATAGCATTTCTTCTTTTATAATCAAATAATACAGTCGCATCTCCATAAGTGCACGTACTTGGGGTCCGGCTATGCACATGCAGTTAGGAAGGGTGTGCACTTAAAAAACAGCCAATAGAAAAATCAATATTAGTAATTGGAGAGAATATTTATTTAAATTCGCTTTTATTTTATATCTTCATTTTAATGAAAGAATTGCACATACAAAATGATCTGTGGTATGAAATAATATAATAAAATTAAAAAGATTTTTTATTCAAAAAAATGTAAATTGTCAAATTTATCTATTTTAAAGAACCAAACAGCTATCAATGATTGGTCAATATTACATAAT
>QZLH01000302.1:0-31994 GCA_003833135.1 Oehlia diaphana | reverse complement strand
AGAATATTTATTTAAATTCGCTTTTATTTTATATCTTCATTTTAATGAAAGAATTGCACATACAAAATGATCTGTGGTATGAAATAATATAATAAAATTAAAAAGATTTTTTATTCAAAAAAATGTAAATTGTCAAATTTATCTATTTTAAAGAACCAAACAGCTATCAATGATTGGTCAATATTACATAATAATCACGTGAATACATTTATGGAGGGTGTTCTGATATACCTGAAATTCAGAATTATATGTACGTGTAGAATATAGAGGGTGTGCACTTAGCTCTAAGTCCCTAGCTTAGGACCAAGCCATGGCGTGCATATAGAGAGGGAATGCACTTATAGAAAGTGCACTTATGGAGGTACGACTGTATATCTTTTTCAGTTTATAAGTCCTAATAAGAAATTATTAGAAGCTGCAAAAAATATAATTTCAACTGGTATATCTACTTCTTTTATTTCTTTAATTTGTTTATTTAATCCTTCTACTATTTTATACATTAAATTTAATACTTTTTCAACCATTATTAATAAGACAAGTGAATCAACTTAATTAGATAAAATTTGTAAAATATATATGAATTATTGTTAAGAGCAATTTTACAAGTTGGTGTGATTTAATTGATATTAATATTTGAAGCAATATCAACAATATATTTTCTTTCTAAATATACTTTAATAAGAACTTTTTTTTTTATATAAGTTAATTACTTCTTTACAGAAACTTTAAGTTTTCAAGTGATATCATTTTGATATCATTTCAATATCATTTTAATATAGATTTAATATTGATACGATATCAAAATAAAGTATTATCATTTGATATCATTTCAATATTTAATCAATGTCGAAATGATATTAAAATGATAATAGAAATGACATCGAAATAACATCTTTAAGTTTAATTTAAAGATATCATTTTGATATTATTTTAATTATTATTTCGATATCATTTCAATATTAAATTGATGTCAAAATGATATCGAAATGATAATTAAAATGATATCGAAATGATATCTTTAAATTTAATCAATTTAATATTGAAATGATATCGAAATGATAATACTTTATTTTGATATCGTATTAACATTAAATCTATATTAAAATGATATCGAAATGATATCGAAATGATATTACTTGAAAACTTAAAGTTTCTGTAAAGTAGTTCGATCAGTATCAAAAGTTTCTGCTTATAAAATTGTTTTGCCATTTATAATTGCTTTTAAAGCTAGTATATTTTTCTCTTTATAAAATATACCAGCAAGACTATGTAGATATTTTAAGGGAGTTGTTGATAGAAGGCTTTATAGCTGTGAAGTTCTTTAAAATGTTCCAATTCACTTATTCAACGAGAACAGACGTGAAAGATGCTTTTATGTCAAGCCTTGGCTCATATTTTCATTGAAGATAATGCTGTAGGTAATTTGGCAAAATTCTTATTGGCTATAATTGACGTTCATTTAAAGGTAAGACGTACAGAAGATTTTTAGGCTTCTCTATTCATACGAGAAAAAAAGGATAGAATTTGCAGACAAGAATAACTATATCTTGAAAAAAAGGTAAAATACTTAAATCCATACATGGATGATCTATGTAAATAGGTTTTTTTTAATATAACCCACTAATTATTTTGTAAATCATTCAAAAACAAAAAGCTATTCATATGTGATCAAACATTATAGATGAACATCTTCACACAAATATTGAATCGACAACAGAATTTACTGAATTTACTGTAAATAATTAAAGTTCTTACTTGCTTAGTAGACTTGGGCGTATATAACCATTTTTTTCCATGATTGTAAATGAAAGTAGAAAATCATGATAAAGCTAATACAATTAGATTTCATACGTAACGACATATTATGAAAGTGGAAAATCATGATAAAGCTAATACAATTGAATACTATATACCAGAGTGACATACTTTACCAGAAGATGATAAAGAAGGGCCAGAAAAGGTTCACTTTATGATACTTTTCCAATACACATTTATAAGCAACTAGACTTTTTAGTCAGTTTACAAAAAACAAAGCGTAACCAAGATGTGGAAGAAGAAGCGAATAATGAATATAATGCAGACCAAATGATCATTGGTGGAAAAAGCCCAATTGGATCGTAAATGGGGTTCATATTAGAGAAAAACTGATACAATATCAACTTGATAAAAATCCACCAAAAATGAAATTAGAGTATCATAACATTATTTTCTTTAATTTAAATGACAAGAATGGGTTTTAAGTACATTAGATGAGAGTGTCATTGAACAGATGCATAGTGATATAAGGAGGAAAGAAGAAAAAATAAAAGATAATACCAAACAAGATATTAAGATATTTCTAGATAACATTATTGATCATGACATCAAAGTTACTAAAGAAAAACTAAAACAACAAAAAGAAGAACATATTGCTTCATTTGAGAAAGTCTTTACATTAGAATTCATGAGTCACATGTGAGTTTATATTACTTGATTTTACTAAAAAATGTAGTGAGGCTAATGACTAATGAGTCTAACCTTTTAGGATAAAACTAATGGAAAATGTGAATTGGCTTATCGAACTGATGTTTGAGGGAATATATATAGTTAACATTTTAGCGCCTATCCTTTCTGAATTCTTTACTAAAAATAAATAATATTGGTGTGCCTCATACAGTGAAATTTGTCTTAAGACAAGTGCAAAGGATCGCAATTCCAACAAGGTGAATAATGAATGCTGATCTAATGAAAAAAAGAAGGAGTTCTCGATTATTGAAGTAAGTGGCCCTCTGATGAAAAATGATTGGATACATTTTAAGGGTGATCAGATGAAGATAATGAAAATATTAAAGACTTTAATGAATCAATTTGCAGAACTTAATCCAAGTTCAGATATTACATTAATCAGACTATATGGGTTACAGTTATATTATAAGCTCTAATTTCTAATTCTTCTCTTATTTTTGTTACCATTACTAACTTTGTGTTTTACAGTAAATGAGCTGACCATTTATGAGTTTCAGCTAAAATATGCAGAAATCTATACCATGGAAATAATATTAAGATTTTCATTACCTAAGACATGGGCAGACATGGTAAAGGTTTATAAAACGGTAATGGACTTGTTGGAGTATGAGGTTTGTATAAATGGGTCTCATAAGAAATGAAATACAAAGATCACAAAACTCACTCTTGATTTCTTGTAAATTAGTGTTTATTGCTTGAAAGCATGGAAACAATAAAAGACTTTATGTGAAGTATAGGTGGATCTAAGATGACTACGAGAATGATTAATTCTCCTACTGTAAGTGTTGAGAAAACAAAGAGCACTGTGACTATGAAGAAAACTAAGAGCACTATAACTGCAAAAAAAACTAAGAAAGCAAGGATATAGCATTGAGCAGTCATTATACTCAAATTATTTTGTATTCTATATGAACACTTTATTTTTTACCTTTGTGCATTTCTGCAATCATATTTAAGTATTAATAGTGTAAGTGTGTAATGCACATGTGATGGTCTCCTGGTTTTCAGTTTGTGTCCCACGTTATATTATTAACTTTGTGCATTGGAAAAACTTTAATTATAGAAATAAATATATGCTACAAATGTACTATAGTAAAGGTTTTCAGCATAAAATAAATCAAAATGTATTATAAAGTTGTCCGTGATGAATCATATAAATTTGAATCATGATATTCATTAGTATATGTTGATAAAGAATCGCTATAAATCATCAAATTCGCTATAAATTGCTATAAAGTCCCTATATCTGTAAAATGACTAAATCTAACGGTAAACCGTTACGTAGTCCGAAGCTTATCACGTGATTTGTAATCAGCTGAGAGGATAATTAGCTAAGAAATGTCACAGTCAAAGGGGCGAACCAATGTATTCATAGAGCATAGAGTAGAAAATACGAATAAATTCAATTGAAATCATTAGATAATTGTGTTTGCTGGTAATAAAATAAATCAATTAATGTATGAAACAATCATATTTAATAAATAAAGAACAATTAGAACAGAACAATTTTGAAGTCAAAGCCACAAAATCACAATGTCCAAGGTATTGAAACTGCTAGTGGTATTATGACACCACTTATTAAACGTAATACCACAATACCTGCTAAGAGATCTAAAATTTTTTCCACGTATTCTGATAATCAGTCTAATATGTTAATAAAAGTATATGAAGGATATTCATTAAAGTGCTTTGAAAACTCAAACCATCCAGATATTTTAAGGACTCATAGTCATAGAGATGTTTTCAGATACAAAAATTTTTAGATAGCATTTTTGAATTTTTTTTTATAGGTATGTCACTTATCATATTAAAATACTTGACTTATGTATGGTGTACCAATTTTACAATCCCCAGAATAAAGCTAGGTAATCACGTTCAAGTAACTATCAATATACTGAAGAAAATTGACTAAACTTGTGCATTATTTTTAAAGAACAATAAAAAATAATTCTTTTAAAATCATTATGATTTTGAATGGTAAAGCAAAACTGCTATGTATTATTAATTTTAATTTTTATGTGGGAAAAAATTTGCGAAAGTTTTTCACAAGTGTTTGTACAGTTTGTATAATAATGAATACTTAATTAGTGAAACAATTATATGTGCGTTTAAATAATTGTGTGTAAATCATGTATTCAAGATAGAAAATAAATTTCTTTTTTTACTGTTTAATATGTTGAACGTTATAGGAATAATCAGTCTCGTCACCAATCGGTCAAATAAATGAATCATCTTATTTTTGTAGTTTTAAAGAAGGAGCATTTGATGAAATAGGGAGATTACTAAATGATAAAAACTGGGGGGAACGTAATTATAGAGAAGGTCAACTGAGTTTTGTCCATTTATATATATCTGAAGAGTATGAAAATAACAGTTATAAACTAAAAAAAATCCAGATTATCAGTCAATAGAGAAATGACCGTTAAGTGGAAAGTAACAGGTGTTAAAAATAAAGAAAATCACAAATTTGAAAAAATTTGAAGCAGGTTCTGCTCAATTTCATTTTTTTTTTTACAACAATGTCAAATTTAAATTTATATGTAGAAAATTGACAATTTTTTTATTATTGCTTTTACATATTTTACATATATTTTCTGAAAGAATTTTCACATCTAGTATTAAAAGTTAATGTTGTTCTGGCAGTAGAATTATTTTTTTAAAAGAAAATTGTCTATTAATTGGACTTCAACTAAAATATTAATTACTACAAGAAATTTATAAAATTATAATGAATCTTCTACTATTGTTTATAATAATATTTCAACATATAAATTATTCATAAAATTATTTAATCTTTAATAACCTTCACTTGATGTAAAAATACAAAATCTATTTATGAAGTAAGATGAGACAATAAAAAATTATTAAACTGCGATAGGTTCATGCTCGGAGAAAATAGCACGACGGCTTGGGGTCGGAATAAGAAATATAGTTGTCGTTATGACATAATTTAAAATTAATTTTATTGGCTACTAATTTTTGTTGTACAACCGAAGAATTAATAAATACCTCGTGAATTCAATCTGAGTAAAATCGTAATGAATCACTTTTTTTCGCTTGCCAGACAAGTTAATTTTATAAACTTTTTTTTTTTGCTTATATCATTTATGTCATTATATCATATTTCGTGTCACTAATTAAGAGTTTATAAAGATCATTTTATAATTAATCACGATGTATTCAGAAGTATATATACCCTTTTTTTTCTCAAATTTCTCTAAACTTCTTTTTAAAAAAATATCATTTATAATTTTATAGAAAAATACTTTCAAAATGGTTTTAAACTTAAATTGTCTATTTCTTAGAGAAGCTTCTATCCGATCTTTTCAAGTTAAAATTAGTGATAAAATTATCGTTGACAATTGCGAGATCCAATATAAAGACATTACAGTTTCAGATGTCAAGTTTCTTATCTTGTCTAAAGAAGGAACTAATTATTCTCCTGTCAATGTGAATCTTTGGAAGGTTGACCGTGATAGTGTCAACAAGAACGACAAGTTGCTTGAAACATTTTCTACCGAAAATGACATTAAAGAAAAACTTGGAGGAGAATTGATGCAACCTCGATTTTCTCTTAGTAAATATTTCAATGAGAATAGTTTTAAAGATGAGGAAAGCAAGTTTGCCATTCACATCATCGTACAACTTCTGACCACCACTGGTAAGTGTCTCCCAATGTTTTACCTCTCGAACAAGAGATCTGCAGTAACAAAATATCGAGTTGGTTCTGATCTCTTTTTTTCGCGTTAAAGCAGGTCCTTCTCAGCAAGGCGTTACACAATTATATCCTTTTAAAACTAAAGAAGAAGTATTGAGAAAAGCGGAGTCTCAATGGATGAGATGGAAGGAAGAACTAGTCAAAAAAATCGAATTAGAAAAATATAGAGTTACTAACCATATTTATGCAGAGAGCATTAATGCATCCAGAATTCCTGCAATTGATAATAAGCCTTCGTTCATTTTGCATTCATTACCAGACTTTGACAATAATGACTATGATGGCTACCTCCATAAAGAAATGCTTTCTGCGCTATTTAATAAGGTTATGAATAGTAATTATCTCTTCTTAATGGGCACTTCTGGGTAAGGATAGAAATTATTGAAAGCCAAGATGAAATAAGTGCCAAAGGCAAATGAATGACTTTTTCTTTTTTTTTTGTTCTAGATCTGGAAAAACTCGTTCTTTATTTGAGCTACTTTGCAGAACATTTGGAATTTACCTTTCATTGAGTGCCGGAAAGGGTGTCGGAAACTTGGGATCTAGAGACATGGACATTCTATCTCGGAATTGAGTCAATACTTAAATGTAAATGACCCCGACAAAAACACGCTCATTGCACTTAGATACACTCGTGCCATGCTTCTTGGCCGATTATTCATTTTAAACAAGCTTTTAAATTTCCATAATCAAGATGTCAATCGCAATTTTACACCAAAGCAATGGCTTCTATTGCAACTCTTGCCAACACGAATTGTTGAGCGTGAAGACTTCTGGGCTGAAATTTCACGTGATTTTCGCGGATTAAATATGGAAGATCAGGATAGACTGATTAATGTATTTACTGCGGAATTCGAAACCTTGACTTCGCAAAAGAAGCTACCAATCGTAATTGATGAATCACAAGTTGCCATCAATGCTTACAAGGGACTTTTTTCCTCAGCTCGAACTGAAGGTCAACTACGACCATTTTGTTCTATTTTACTTCGGGCAGTACTCGATATCACTACAGCGAATTTTTTATGTCTTGTACTATCAGGAACAGGAATGAGTTTTGACGATATCAGAATTTATTCTGCCTCTGCTATTGCTAAGTCTAGTATTACATATAGAGATTTTTTTAGTATTCATGATGGATTTTATGAATGTAATGAAATGAGCGAGTTTATTCGACGTTTCTTGCCACTAAATGATGAGCTGATAAAAGCCACATTCAATATTTTTCAAGGTCGCCGACGATTTGTAGTACAATTTCTGGAAAATGCTGTATTAGACACGTCTTCAATATCGCAGACTAATGTGAATGAAATCGTGGAGAATTGGCAAATGCATTCATAAGTGAAACTTTTTTGAAAACATGTTTTCCTTTCTTACGTAAGAAGAAACATGCATGGGACAAAGTGAAGGATATCGTGATTCTTAGCTTATTTTCTCATTATACAAAGTTAGTGAGAGGTAGTGGAGTTTCAGAAATGGTGCAGTACGGGTTTGCCCAGCTTTGTGAGTTAAAAGGTTTAGCAGATCTAAATACACTTGAAAAGGATGCTATTACAGTACGAATAGCAGAACCGATTCCCACCTTGGCGTTTAGAGAATATATAAAAGAGCATCTTGATGAATTTAAGACCAAGTTATATAGAAATCTATGTTCAGTTCATTATAATGCATCATGCGCAGGTTTTCTTTTCGAGCCCTGCTTAACCATTCCACTTGCAGAATTATTTAATTCAAAAAGTTGCAAGGAACATGTTCTTTTTACTGGCATTGAGAAAATTGATGAGCTAGATTCACTACTCTCTTGTAAAGTAACTATTCGTAACTTTGACGACCGCAACTTGCCTATTTTTAGTTCAAATGGTACTATGAAGAAAGGATTCAATCTGCCTAAATTTCTCAATAATCCTACTACTGCCTTCTTTATGCCAGAAAAAGAAGCTGGTCCAGATTTGGTGTGCATTGTTGAGTTCCATACTCCAGATGGCATTATCGAGATTCCCGTTTTTCTTCAGGCAAAACTAGTGAAGAAACCACCCAAGGGAACACCTGAAGGTACAACAGATCCGTACCATTTCTATCCTCATGGAGAAAAACGAAGTGATTTGAAAGAGGAGCTAAGAGAAGAAGTGAAGTGCTTAATTGCTTAAAATCAAAGTATTGTAAGGCAAAGGAGCTCTCGTGGATCCGTTTTCTTGTAACTTTTCCTGCTGAAGCTGAAGCAGAAAGCAAATATACTATATCTGAACGACCAAAAAGAACGGTAGATTCTTATTATAATTACCCACAGGTATTGATTCTCCATTACTCAAGTTTCTTATTATTTGTCGATCTTAATCAATTCTTTGGTTTATTATTTTTTTTTTTAGTCAAGGAACTACTTATTGTAATCAATCCTTCTAATGCGGAACATTTCTTTTCAAGTTTCGGTCATAATGTGTTGAAAGAATTGAAACGTGTAAATAATGATGAAAAGCTGGAGTTGGAGGAGGTAAGGTATCATAAAAGTTTATTGATTAATTGTGTCTTTCCTTTTTGTTAAATGGTATTTGTTTCCTCTTTTAGCGAGAAACCAAAAGGACTAAAGTTGGCGATTAAGTTACAAATCATTTTTTAACGCTGATAAAGATAATACAAGTGGTAAATCAATGTTAAGAGATAGTCTAAACTTAGAAAAATTACACATGTACATGGACTTAATGACGATATAGAATAAGATTTTAATATACCATACAGATCGCTATATATACAATATAAATAATAATAAAAAAATAATCACTGCGCAAACTATTAATTCAATGCTAGAACTTTTCAGAAAAATAGGCCTGCATCCAAATATAAAAAAATCACATGTGCGTGAACAATTGTTCACTCTGATCACTTTTTTGCCAAGAAAAAAATATTTTATTAATTCATGCGAAAAATAAATACAAATGTTCGGGACGTAGCCCAGGATACATAAATTCTATGTTAATGATGGCGGACTATTATACATGATTATTCTTTTTTGAAATACCCTTGAACCCGTTGCTTCTTCATCGCCAGCTCCTTCTCTACGTCTACCCTATCCTTTAATAATCCTACAATAACCTCCATCACCCGCTTCACATTTTTACACAACTCCTTTTCTTCCTCTGAACCTTCTTCCAAGGCAGACTCGGTAAAGTAGATATAAGAGGATTTTTACTTGTGCATGATATTCCATCTGAGGCAAAAAGGATGAAATACCATTCCGTGGCTGTTGTAACGATCCCATAGATATAGTCGTAGTCATCCCCAAATGCTTTACCCGACTTACATTTTTTCTTATTTTTTATTCACCTGTAAGGCACTTTCACACTGGATCAGATTCTGCGCAAATCCCATAACTACTTAATGTAGTTTTCCTTCTGTGATGCAAATAAGTTCCTTGAGTGCCTTGATTGCATAATCAACCTGTCCAGTACTTTCTTTACTGACAACTTTGAGCTGAGAAGCTTAAGGTAAGCTCTTTATTAGTTATTCTTTTAACGATATAAAGCGAAGCATGGAGAATGGCCAAAATATATTAAATTCATTACTATCAGCGAGTAAAGTTCCCATATTACCCAATCTGCGCTTTATTTCCTTTTTTTAAAAGAAGTTAACAGCTGTGTATGAAATTTTTCTGCTTCTTCAACAGACTCATATATTTGTTACATTAAAAAGTGTAGTTATAAAAAATCAATTAACCCGTTTAAAGAATAACTGCTCTAACTCGTTGAAAAATTTTCTTAGCTACTTTGGAACCTCTCGCCACGTCCCTTATAGTGCCTTTATTATGATATCATTCATTAAAACTCTACACGATCTCATTATTTTCATGGGTATTTTATCTTCTTTTCTTTATACCTACCTATTATCACTTTTCTTTCTATGAGTTGGTTTACTCTTTTTTATCCTTTTTCCTTTTTAAATTTACTTCTGGTCGTTTTTATTACCTTTCTTCGTTTTCAAAGAATTTGATAAGTGGATTCAGTTAGGTTTTCCGAAGACCCTTCGAAGTTAAACACCGATTCCTTCAAATTCTCGCCCGTTACATATATTATAATCGTCGAAAAAAAAGCAATAATTTCTTCCGCTTAGAGCCATGACAATCAAAAGTTTGAGATGTATAAAAATGTCATAGAAGTTCATATTAGGTTTAGATAAAATTTATCTATATTTCTTTCCTAAGCCTATAATGCTCCAAATATGTTATTCAACTTTGGAAAATATTAGCATAATATCCGATTATGATGTTATTCATTACATATTACTTTATTTTGTATAAGTATGGAAATAATAAAAACCATACCTTCCGTAAATAGAAGACCATATACGTTGATCGACAAATCTGTGTGATTGAAGATGGTACAGTATTTTTTTAAAAAAAAAGCTTTTAAATATTATCAATATAAAAACTTTAGTAATTGGTTCCGGAGGTTCTCAACAATATACGGTCGAAAAAAACAGTTTATGAGGTGATTACATAATTGTATAATTTCGTCTTTATATAATGAATACATTTTTATTAAAATTGTTTTCATTAAATCCAGAGCGATGTGATTTTGTTTATGAATCATGAAATACAAAGTATAAAAACAATTAAGAGTTGAAACTCATTATAAATTTATAATAAAAAAAATTCTGATTTCTTTTTTAGTAATATGAACAAACTAATAATAAAATAGAAAAATGATTTATTTATATATACAGTATAAAATATGTGCAGTGCAGTATCAGTACTTTCTTTCATATAATATTTTTAGATTGAATTTCATGATTATAAAAAAAAGTGATTCAAATATATTATTATATGCAAAGAATAACTATGATTCACAAAGAAATTCTGGTCAAAATTCGTGTAACAATAATAAGAAAATACGCTATAATTATTTTGGCTAATAAATGTATTTATGGCTTAATACTTTTCAGAAGTCATAATAACGCAATATATTACCATTTGATAGGGAATTCAACAAAAAAAAAAAGGAACAAAAACAAGGTGAAAAAGATCCATTTCATCAACTCCGATTTCATGTTTAAAAGTTTTATGGTAATAATTATTATCACCACAACGAATTCCCAAATTAGTTACTCAAATATATTATTATCACATACTTTTTGGAATATAGAACGTTCTTGTCTTTATAATAATGTAATTTAATTGTTTATAATGAAATGAAATGATCATGTCGGAATAGTTGGAATAATAATTTCTCCGATTGTAAATATTGCTTATAAATAAATCCTTTCATTTAAAATTTTTCATTAGTAAGAATTATCTGTTAATAACTATGTCTGGTAAAGTTAAATCAGCCCCTGTTCCCAATGGGTGCAGGACTGATAATAAAATGTTTATTGACTGGATTGAAAAGGCTATTTCAAATAATCACGTTAAATCTTATGATTATAAAAGCTTTTTTAACCTTGAAGAAATTGGTTCCGGAAGCTTCGGAAAGGTCTATCGTGCAGACTGGAAAAATCCTGGTAATACTTTAGCATTAAAATCTCTTAGACCCAAAGATTTCAGCGCTGAAAAACTTATTTATGAGGTGATTACATTATACTAGTATATACTTTACTTCCATCATTATAATGATACATTTGTAATTAAAGTCTATTTGAACTACTTAGCTTAAAATCCAGCGTGAAGTGCATTGTTATGACAATATTATAAAATTTTATGGCATTACGACAGGTATAATAATTCAAACATTATATTATATGAATTTTAATATATTTTATGAAATGTAAAATGTACAATTATTTTCGTTTTATTTCTTTTAATTAAGAAAATCCAAATGATAGTTCAAAGAAATATATGTTGGTAATGGAATATGCCGACAGTGGTACTCTTCGGAATTATCTAAAAGAAAACTTTAGTAATCTCATTTGGAATGATAAATTTAGAATAGCATATCAATTAGCCAACGCTGTATCGTGTTTACATAATGAGGGTGTTATTCATCGTGATTTGGTAATTCATTCGTATTTAATTACATTTATTTTGAGATTATAATTTATACATTAATTATTTTATTTATTTTATTTATTGTTAAAATAATAGCACTCCGATAACATACTGATCCATACCCATCGAAACAGTCGAATCTCGAGAAGTGAACAAGATTTCAGTCATTTCACCATCAAATTGGCTGATTTTGGATTATCAAAACAGATGGATATATTAGTTAGATCAAAATCGGCAACTGGGTCAGTTCGGTATGTTGATCCAAAAAAATTCACGTTCGAAAAAAAATACTCCTTAAATGAAAAGAGCGATGTTTATAGTATTGGAGTACTTTTATGGGAGATATCAAGTGGTCGGCAACCTTATATGGGTAAAGACAAGTGGTTTTTAGTTGTGAATGTTCCGAAAGGTCTTAGAGAAACACCTATCCCTAATACACCTGAGGATTATGTTAAGATTTATACTGGTAAATATAATTTAAAAAGTTTGATTATAATATACTGTACAATATAATAATGCTGCTATCATAATTTTATAGATTGTTGGAAACATGAAGATAATGATCGTCCAAATATCAAAGAGGTGGTTACTAGATTAGATGCAATTATTAAAAAAAATAATAACACAAATAATTCTCGGTCATATAATCTTGATACAGATGTCCAGCAGCCTATTTCATGTAATTCTAATAGAAGTAGCCAGCGGCCTATTTCAAACTTTGTATATTCATGTAATTCTAGTACAAGTAGACATCAACCTATTTCAAACTTTGCTTATTCATGTAATTCTAGTACAAGTAGTCATCGACCTATTTCAAACTTTGCTTATTCATGTAATTCTAGTACAACAAGTAATTTTGATAATGAAGAAATCGAACAGATGATTAGAAATATTAATAATAATTTATAAAAGTTAGTAATCAACCACACAAGACTTCAGCTGAATGAACAATAACCAATTTACTGTGAATTACTACACATAAAATATTTTTTTAACAAATTTTGAATATTAAATAGACATTTTATATCTTAGTAAATTCACTTTTAAATTGTAACCAAATCATTAGTTATAATTGTTTTAATAATAAAATTTTAGATTTAAGTCCAAACTTGCTGGATCTACTATTTTGCGAACGATGTGAAACGGTAAATCCCAATGAAACGTTAATATTTTTTATGAGAACTGATAATACTTTGTAATACTCAATTATACATTATTAACGCTTGATTTTCAAGTATAGTATTTGGTGTGTTTAACCAGGATACCGGAAAAGACCTATGTAGGTAAAGTGATTTAATTGATTGTCTATCCCTACCTACTCTTTGAAAAATACCCATAACGCCCATAACGCGTAGAATGGCCAAAATAATCAAGCAGATTTCTCCTTTTATGGATAATTTTGATAACTCTAGTCAGGAAATTATTTCCTTTCTTAGATTCTGGCTATTATAATTCCGGCCATGAAAGAGATGCTTAGAGCAAATAGTAAAATTATTACCTTATCTATATGAGACTTACCGGGGTCCTTGTTTAACCGTTTACTACGAACTACGGTAGCCGCATTTATTTGATATTGTGACACTTTTACTTGTTCGTTATTAAAAAAAAAATAAATTTATTAATAAATAGTTTTCTTAAAAAAAAAAAAAAATTTTACTCATTTAATTAATTAAAAAAAAAATTATACGATACATCATAAAATAAATAAAAACGCCATAATAATAATTATTACTGATACTATAATTTCTATAACATAATTTATTTACTGATATAGCTTGTGATTCATTTGACATGATAGAGAAGCATTATAAAAAAGTTATTGCAAATTAAAATAAAATAAGCGATCCAACTTGAGATTTTGATCACATGTTTGGATTGGTTAATAGATTTTGCGATCCTAACAATCGGGCAAAAATTTCATTGATCGACAATTACATGATTTTGACTTAGTGATTGTCAAATAAATAAATAAAATGTTATTTTGGTGATAAATATCATATTGGGTTAAGATAAAATTTAAATAATTTAACTACATTTCTCCGCTTATTAATGGCGGCATTTTAATGAATGGAAGCCTTTAATAATCTAAAGCTTTGTTAGAATATGATCCACGATTATTAATGTCATTTATTCCTTATTTGATTATATTCTGTATATGGAAATAATAAAACCATACACTCCATACATAGAAAACTATATACGTTTTTTTGTACTCTAATGATCAATAGATTCTTTGGCTAGTGTTCCTTCTGAACAAAGTTTTCAGTAGAAAAAATATAATTACAGATAAATGAAATTGTTTAGCAGGTAAAACAATAAGAATTTGTATATGTTTACAATTCTGGTGAACTACTTTCTTAAATGAATAACATATATATTATTACTTTTTTAAAATTTTAAATTTTTAAATAAAATAAACTTTAATTTCAAAATTAAAGTTAAATAAATTAAGTAATTTTTAGTTTAATTAATTGTAAAATAATAGTTACTAAATAACTCACTATTTATTACATTTAAAAATACAAAACTATTACCATTTGACTCATTTTATTAAGATTTAAATGGACTGTATTTTAACTTTTTAAAATTACTAAATGGTAAAATATATAATAAAATGTATTTTTCTTTAATTTTATAATATATTTATAGAATCCTAGACATCTCTTATATAATCTATAGTTAACTAACTTTTTGCCAAAAAAGATCCAATTTGCTCATTTTTTATTTTCAGTTTTTTTGTGATTATCTTGGTATCTAGTGATCCAATTTATGCAGAAATTTTTTTATTTTGTAGAGCTTGATGAGAGCTACAAATTAAAAAAAAGTTCTTATGAATTGGACTACTAAATGCCAAAATAATCACAAAAAACTGATTTTTTTTTTGAAATTTGCAAAAAGTTATCTGGGATCTTATACTTATTTCAGATTCAGATCAGATTCAGATCAGATCAAATCAAATCAGATCAGATCAGATTCAAACCAGATCAGATCAGATTTAATTAATTTTAGATCAGATTGAATTTAAGTAAAATCTGATCTGATCTAATCTGATCTGTTAGGAGCACTAGTCTGAAGTCCTTATTTAATTATAGATTTTTTTACTTGTAATTAATATTATTTGTTAAAGTAACTTACATGTTTTTAAAAATTATAAATATTTATAATTTTTTAGTATTGTTTATTAAAATAATATTATTAAATTAAATTTTTAAATATTTAATTTATGATATTTATAAATTTTTTAACTAATAATTATAGTAATTTAATTAATAATTGGATTTTATTTATATTAATATTATTTAAAGTTTTACTAATTTACTAATTAAAAATTGTAATTAAATCTGATTTGATTTATAGTATTTGTAATTTAATTAAATTAACTTGATATATAATTTAATTTAAATTAATTTGACTTGACTCATAATAATTTAATTTTGACTAAACTCAAGTTAAAAATTTAATTTAGATTAACTTGACTTGACTTGACTCATTAGGAGTTCTACAAATGCTCTGATTTTATAATAAAAAAATGTTACAAAAATATTTTTTAATTAAAATTACTTTAAAAAAATGTTTCACAACATTTTTTTT
The DNA here is from genome assembly GCA_003833135.1 of Oehlia diaphana. Lineage (NCBI taxonomy): Eukaryota > Fungi > Glomeromycota > Glomeromycetes > Glomerales > Glomeraceae > Oehlia > Oehlia diaphana. The sequence continues at coordinate 16,212 of QZLH01000302.1, read as the reverse complement.
GTTAAATTAATTAAAAAATGTTGCAAAAACATTTTTTAATTATAATTACTATAAAAAACTTTTTGCAATATTTTTTCATTAAATTAATTAAAAAATATTGCGAAAATATTTTTTAATTATAATTACTCTGAAAAAATGTTTCATAATATTTTTTTGTTAAATTAATTAAAAAATATTGTAAAAATGTTTTTTAATTATAATTACTCTGATTTTCTGAAAAAAACGTTTTGCAATATTTTTTTGTTAAATTAATTAAAAAATGTTGCGAAAATGTTTTTTTAATTAAAACTACTTTGAAAAAATGTTTCGTACCATTTTTTCATTAAATTAATTAAAAAAATGTTGCAAAATCATTTTTTTAATTAAAATTATTCTGAAAAACATTTCACAATATTTATTTATTAAATTAATTAAAAAAATGTTGCAAACCATTTTTTAATTAAAACTACTTTGAAAAAATATTTTGTAACATTTTTTCGTTAAATTAATTAAAAAAATGTGAAATATTTTTTTTTAATATTCTGCTATGAAAAAATATTTCCATAATATTTTTTCATTAAATTGATTTGAGAAACATTATAAAACTATTTTTTTAATAATAATATATTAAAAAAAACGTTTTGCAACATTTTTATATTACAATTAAACAATTACAATGATTTTAATATAAAACTATATAAAATATTTACTTGGTCTAGTCTGATCCCAACCCATTTAATTCAATTTGGTTTAGATCTATAATCCAAAATTGGACTGGACTGGACTGAATATTTCAGTCTAGATTAAAGCATCAACCCAGACTGGATCAATCTGAATTTTTAGTTCAGGTTATTAGATTAAGACTGATCTGATTAGAACTTTACAACATATTATAATTATTATAGAAGTTAAATCAATAAACAATATTAAAAAAATCAGATTTGTAAAATTTTTAATTATTATGAACAAAAGAAATTACTTCAATAAAGTTTATATAATTTTTAATTATTATAAAAATTTATAAAAAAATTTAAAGATAAGTATAAATATATGTGAATATGAAATAATGCAGATAAAAAATTTTCTAATTTAATATTTTATTTATTAAATTACTATAAATAATATAAATAATAATATGACATCAATAATTTTTAATTTATAGAAATTATATTAATAATACTAAAAAATTGATTCAACGAATTTATATAATTTTTTATTGTTATAAAATCACAAAGTAGATAAAAATTTAAAGATAAGTATAAATATATGTAAATATGTAATGATGCAGATAAATAAAAATTTAAAAATAAATATAAATGAATATAAATATATAATGATACAGATAAAAAATTTAAAGATAAATATAAATATATGTAAATATGTAATGATGCAGATAAAAAATAAGTATAAATGAATATAAATATAATGATGCAAATAAAAAATTTACTAATTTAATATTTTATTTAGTCAAACTACTATAAATAATAATATGACATCAATAATTTTTGATTTATAGAAATTATGTCAACAATATTAAGAAATTGATTCAACAAACTTATATAATTTTTTATTGTTACAAAAATCACAAAAATTCAAAGGTAAATAAAATATAATGATACAAATATAAAAAATTTTTATATTATAATTATTAATATAATGAATATATAATATAACGAACTCTTGACTTATCAAATATTTTTTCATAATATTTAAAAAAATCTCAATATACTGACTATCATATTAAATTTGATATAATGTATACTGAACATTTACTGATTTACCATTTATTATAAAGTATAATAAAAAAATTTTAATATATCCAAATAGGTCACATGATTGCCAAATCAGAGTAGATTATAATTAAATAATCTTCAAAATTGTCAATTTTTTTTGTTGTATTATGAATTCTAAAGAAAAAATGTAAATAATAAAGCAATATTAAAAAAAGAAAAGTTTTAACCTTTAGAGAAAAGAAAAAGTTATATTTGCTTCATCAAGAAAAAATATATTCTTATCATAAGAAGAAATAGAAATAAAATTTGGTGTAAAAAGAAATACTATTTGTGATATTTTAAAAAATAAAAATAAATGGTTAACTATAGATCTTAATAGTTCTAATACAACTAAACAAAAAGAAAAATTACTAAAATTCCTTGAATTAGAAGAAGTTTTGGCAATTTGGATTTCAAATGCTTTAGCTGTTAGGCTGTTTAAATCCAATACTTTGTTTAACATAATCCTTCCCCTTCTTATTAATCAAATAAAAGGTCAATAAACAACATATATACTGTGATTATGTGACTGTAATTCCAACTATAGTTCAAGGTTAAATTTTTGTTTTGTATTTATTTATAAAATTAAGGATCTAAATTATAATATAATATATAATCAATTTTATCTTATTATATATGAAACTTATACAAATTATTAATTAATTTTACCTTATAAAACTAGAAACTTTCTTTAATTTTATCTTATAAAATCAAAGACCTTTATTTATTATATATATAATTTTACCCTTGACAATTAAGAAACTTAAAATTAAATTTTACTATAAATTTTACTACAGATTTTTAAACATCTATATTAGAAGTAAGCAAGATCCTGATTTGATAAAATAATTTATTATATAATTATGAAAAAGAAATTTGATTAGCTTTATTTATACTTTTATTATTATTTTTATATTATATAAATTTAAATTATAAAAATATTAAATTTTTTCATATGAATAATTAGATGTTATTTCTTCAACAGATTTCCATAAAATACGTCGAAAACCAATTACTAATATAACAAATCCTTTTAATTTATTAGGATTTGATTTAGTTATTTTAATTCTTTTATCAAATATTCCTGAACTATAATAATCATTTGATTTTCCCTTTGAAATAATATTCATATATGATTTTAATTGTTTAATTCCATTATTTAATACTTCTTCTATAGTTATTTTTTTAGTTTCATTATGTTCTTTTGACCAATATTCATATGATCTTTTTAATAGAATCTTTTCATCTTCTTTTTCAATAATTTTATCTAAATTTTCTAAGTCATTTGTATTAAACTTCTTTTTTTTAATTAATCCAACTAATGGAATATATTTTAATTCTAAACTAATATTATTATTTCCTATTCCTTTTAAGATAAAAATATCTGAATATCCAAATCGACCAAATCCTTTTAATTTTGTACCATCCATTATTAATGATAATTCAGAAATACAATATTTTAATGGTAAAAGATTTTCAACAATTGCTTGAAGAACAGGTTCATTTGCAAAAGATAATGATATTTGTGATCTTGTTGATAAAAATGTTTTTAAAAGTTCAATAAAAGGTAAAATATTATTTGTAACAAGATTTTCATAAGCTGAAGCAATAAGAAGAGCATCATTCACAACTTGTCTATATACTAACTTATCTTTATTTTGTTCTAAAAGTCGAATTTGTTTTGTTATAAGTTCTAATAATAATTATAAAATGTTAATATATTAATAATATAAAAATAAAAAAATAATAAAAATATTATAATTTACCAGATGAAGAATCAGTATCATTATTTCGTGTTCTTTTTAAATTTTCTTTTTGTTTAACTTGAAAATCAATTTTTTCAGTCCAAATCTTATTAAAAGTTGATTCTAATTCTTCTCCTAAAATATGCATTTCACTTCCTATATCATTATATATATAACAATTGCGAAATATAAGACGAATATTTTTTTTAAATTCTTCAATATTTGCATATTGATTATTTTCTAATTTTGAAATTATTGTAAATAAATCCATTGAATTTTTTATATTTTCATTTAAAATTTCATAAAATGGATGAATATTAGATTTAATATCAAGTTTTTGAAGAATATCATAACAAAAGTTAATAAGTTGAGAATTTTTAGAATTATTTTCAGTAGAAATAGAATGATTTTTAATAGGAATTTCAATATTCTTTTTTGAATGAGATGAATTAGAAATGGATTGATTTTTAATAGAAATAAAGTGATCATTATCAGAAGAATTAGCAGACACTACATTTTCTTTTTTATTATATTCTTTAGTAGGTATTAAATTCTCTTTATATTCTTTGATAATTTCTTGCCAAAATATTTTTAATATTTTTGCATACCGAAATCGTTCTGCAATTACCTATTATAAGGAACAGTTTATTAGTAGTGTGTTAAAAATTTTATTTAGTAATACAAGAAGGTACATAGCCAATTCCTCCTCCAGAATTAGCAGACTTGCTTATATTAACTACAAAAGTTAGGACACCTGAACCGAGAAACTTGGAGTGGTTACCAAAGATTTGTCAAATCCAGTAAATTCCATAAGTTAAGCATGCTTTAACTTAGAGGTTACCCTAACTAATGCAAAATAAAAAAAAAACACACCTTGTTTTTTAAATTAGAGAAATCTTTTCCTTCATCCAAAAAACGAACAGCCCAAAGATTATCAAGATTTTTCCAATTGTCTAAGAATGTTGAAGTAAAAGTAATATCAATTGAAGCAATAATAATATCACGGTGATTTTTTAAGAACCTCCAATATGATTTTGTTGTCCTATTTTTATCTGATAAATAATAGATAAGGGCTAGAAAAATTGAAAATTTTGATTAGTTGTTAATATTACAAGTTAAAAAATACAGTTCACAAAAAAGATTTACCATTTTGACCAATATAATTTTCAGATGTGCTCATGTTTGAGATTAGTAAAAAAATATTGATAAAATTGAGATTAAAAATTAAGGAGTTGATTGATAAAATGTTTGAGATTGGTAAAAAAATATTGATAAAATTGAGATTAAAAATTAAGGAATTGTTTGATAAAAAAAAAGAGAAATTGATGAGAATTTAATGTCTTAAATAAAAAAGAATCCTTTATAGATAGTATGACTCAGACTGACATATTGATATATCAAAGTGAAAAAAATTAACACTACAATTATAATAATTAAATCTATTATTTATCATATTAACAAGAACTTAATCATTTTGCCAAATATGGTATAATATAATTCTTGATTAAAATCAAGTCATTAGAAATTAGACATACAGTATATAGCTTAAGAGATTAAAGGTAATTTCATTTTAATTTCAGTTATTTTGTTTAGCAAATGACTCAACTTTCATCATTTTGACGCATTTTGACATACTGTATACGCGTTTAAAAGATGAAATAATTTGAAACTTTGTTGATATTGTGAACGATATATGTACAGTAGATGTTACAAATAACGTATATATTTTGACAAATACATACTGACTGCGAAAGTAACATATACGCGTTTAAAAGATGAAACAATTTGAAAAAACATGTTGAAATATAATGTGCACGATACAATCGATACATGTACAGTAGGTGTTACAAATAATATGTATATTTTGACTATTCAAGAATTTACATCAAAAATGAAAATTATGAGATCGATGATCAGAATCCGTAGTATTGACCATAAACTATGATTATTAGCGTTTAATTTAGCGACATTTGCTAAATTACATGTTTCATTTTTTTTTTTTAAAAAAAAAAATAAATATCTAATTATATTTTAATTAATATATCTTACTGTAAAGTAATTCCCAAAAAATCATTGTATAGGATTACAGGAAGTTGTCATGAATTGCAAGAGTCCCATTTTGCCGAAGCACATTGGATCAACGAATAAATGTGCGCTGAAGTCTCAATATTTCAGGTAGCAAGGGAGAAATCAATGATTCCAGTAAATTATGTAATTATTACTATAGTATATACGTAACAACATAACATTTCTTCAAATTTTCTTTTACATATCACCATACAAGACATTTCTTTGATCAATTTTCAATTTGTATCGAAATATAGTTAGTTATATAAAATAAAAATTTAAATACATATGACATATCCACATTTTGTATAGGGGCCGTCGGAATTGCCGAATTGATATTACGGCATTACGAAATATGGATTTTACCATTTATTTTTTGTCATTTTTAAAATATCTAACATCAAGATCAGCATTAATAGATTTACGGATTACAATTTCTTTGTGTAATTTTCGTATATTTGACATTAAATAATACGGCAATTTAATATAAGCTTCATATGCCGTAATTAATTCCTACGACAAGTATATCACATTATTATGTATAATACGAGATAATGTATACGACAAAGACATACTGGAATATAAATTATCTAATTGAATATTTGCGAAATTTTCCTTTTAAATATAATAAATATAATAAATGTTAATGGATAATTTTTATCTCAGCTAAATACAATAGTATTTTTTTTAAAAATAAGATCAAATATTGAATATAATATTATGATAATAATAATTTTTGCTGATGTGTTGCTTTACATAAAATAAAATAAATAATTTTTGCTGATACAGTTTTACATCCACAGTTACATATATAACATATATAAATTTGCTTCGATATTGGAGTTAGAAGATGATTCGTTAATATAAATTAAAGTTGCAGGTAGTTTATCGAATTTAAAGCTTTTAAAATTTCTCTAAAACAAAAATCGACATGATTACAGTTTCAGATGAAATTAACGCGCCAATGAAATTGTAAATCAATAAATTTTGTGTCAATAACATTTATAAAACGTGGCCAGTACATTTCTTTACGGTGGAACTATCATTTTTTTTTCGTGTATCACTTATTTTTATGACAATGATATGATTCACCGTAAACATAAATTTGATTGGGTGGAACAATTTAATATATAAAAGTAATGTAATAATAATAAATTCACATGTAAGACGCGTCAAAAGGAAATTTTGCTGCGGTCTGTGATTGCGGTCTATTTTGATCACTTATGATCGAATCAACGAGTAAGCTAGTTAAAAAAGGCAACCAATTCACGTAAAATATATTTTTAGCAAACAATTCATTTAATTCATTATTACTATAATTGATCTTTTAATTCAATTGTGAATGTAAAGATTAAATCACATATTTTAAATTAAAAAAATTACGCGTTTTTTTTATTTTTAATCTGGTAAATAAAAATGATGTAATTTGTTGGGGCTTTTTTTATTACTTTTTATTTACTTTTGAATTTTTTAAGCCCGATCTAAAAAGATTAATTTTCGTTCAATTTTCTTTAAAAAAAAGAATAATATAAAATCGGTTTAGGTAATAAATTTTCCAAATTGATGCATATAAAAAAAGTTTCGATCAACTTTTTTTAAGGGATATTCTTTGTAATATTTACATTAAAAAGGAATTTATTTTTGGAAAATGATATCATTATTTCAAATAGTTTTGACTCTTTTTGGAATGGTAAAAAATGGTAAAAGTAAAAAAAAAAAGTTGATCAAAGTTGATCGATCACAAGGACAACTTTTTTCAAAAAAGGAATATTTTTTATTACTATAAAAAAAAATATTTAAATAATAAAAAGGAAAATTAAAAAGGGTAAACATAATAATATATAAGATCAAGGTAGTCATGATCTTTGTTAAACGGGGGAATGGAATACTGAAGATCTAATAAAATAATTCTCCGGATCCTGAGAATAATTTAACCAAATAGAGGTTTATTGATACATTGATACATTATTATTATCCAAAGAAATAAAATATTCTCCCACGATAATTTATTCTCCAAATTATTTACCCAATCATTAACCAATAATGTAACCAATAATTTAACCAATTATTTTTTTTTTTTTAAAAAAAAAAAAAAAAAAAAAAAAAAAAAAAAAAAAAAAAAAAAAAAAAAAAAAAAAAAAAAGAAAAAAAAGAAACAAAAAAATGGAAATGGAAAAAACTGAAACGGATAAAAAATTAATTTGTAAAATAAAATAAGAAAAGTTTATTATGCAGTATTTAAACCTTAGAGGAATGATAATTCACGAATAAAATCAATGAAATAGAAATAGGAAATTATTCATGTGAAACTTGGGAAAAAAATCTCTTTTAAAATGAGAAAAGCTGGTGCCACGCTGCCACAATTTTTTAAAGTGGCAATGAAAGACCAAAATTAGGATTTAAACTCCGATTATGAATGGGTAATAAACTATTAAAGTAAATAATAGTAATAATAATAAAAATATTTTGAATATTTAATAAAAATATAGTATTATAAAACGTTTAGCGAAATGATTTGTAATTTTATGACGCTGTGTTATAAATAATGAGTCATTTGATCAAATTTTTCTGTATAACCCAAAATTGATTAAGTTGATTCACACAACGAATTACCAATTTTAATTACCCGAAATTTTTTGTTTCCTATAATTGTCGGTTTGAGACATTAGTTTTTTTTATCAAAACTCCCTGACAAAAAAGTTATTATATATATTAATTCTAAATGATATTTTTCTCTTGATAAACAAAAAAAATTACATTGTTTAAAATTTTTTTTTTTTGATCGACGAATAAAATATTTATCATTAAACCAAGCCACGAATAAAAAACGCCACCTTTTTTAAAACAAAGTTTTTTGAGTTTTCTGTAGTTTATTCGTCATTTTCCTTCCTTTTTTCTTTTAATTTAAAGTTAAATAATAATATAAAATAAATTATTGTGATCGTTGTTTTGTTACAATTGCATGAATGAAACTTTACTCAATATTCCTTTTTTGATTTCATTATGCGTGTAACTATATAAAAAAAATAACTTTCAAAAAAAAAAAAAAAAATAAAAAATAATTTTTGTCTTTTTTAAAAACAAATAACAAAAATAACAACATAATAAAAAAAAAATAAAAAAAAAAATAAAAAAAAAATTAGTGAACTTTTTTTTTTTCTCTTTCTTTCTATTTTATTTCTATAATTATATCTTTTTTTCTTTTTCTTCCCTTTAAAAGAATATTCTTTCCTCTCTTGAAAAAGTATAATATATTGACGTCATTTTTAGCGAAAAAGAAAAGAGTTAACACTTACTGGGTTAAGTTGTTAAACTCTTTTTTTTAATAATAATAAAAAATTTATATAAACAAACAAAAAATAAAATGATAAATAGTTTTTTTATAATAAAAAATCACACAAATCGTTGAAAAAAAAAATCATATATATAAATCATATATAAATCCAAAAAAAAAAAAAAAATGTCTACATCACTTTCTAGATCAAGTTCAATTTATTCTACTCCTCCTCAAACTCCTTCTTCTGGAACTCCCCCTCCTTTCATAATGTGTACCGATTTTTTACCAAACCTTTCAAAAGATTTATCTTTATTACTCTCAGAAAATGAAGATTATAATATGATAATTAACGTTGGAGAACAGCCAAACGTTAAACAATTTAAAGTACATTCTATAATACTTCGTGTACGTTCTTCTTATTTTAGAGCTGCTTTATCATCTGAATGGGCCAAAGTTGAAAATAATTATATCACTTTTAATAAACCAAATATTAATCCTAAAATATTTGAAATAATATTAAATTATATTTATACTGGTACTATAATATTGGATGAAAGTATTAGTTCTGATACTATGTCTATCTTAGAAGTTATGATAGCTGCTGATGAATTATGTTTACAAGAAATGATTGATTACGCTCAAGATTATCTTTTACTTTATAAACCTGGTTGGATACAACGTAATTTTTCTACTACTCATAAGATCGCTTTGGAACATTCAAATACTTTTACAAAATTATTGGATTATTGTAATGAAATAATAGTAAATGATCCTGAATTGGTTTTTTGTTCTGAAGATTTTAATTCTATTGATGAAAATACTTTTGTTTCTTTATTAAAGAGAGATGATTTATTAAAAGATGAAGTTGTACTTTGGAATCATTTAATTAAATGGGGTACTTCTCGTGCTGCTATATCTAAAGATTTATCTAATTGGACTAGTAAAGAATATGAAATATTATCTGAAAAAATTGAAAAATCTATCTCTCATATTAGATTTTTACATATATCAAGTGGTGATTTTTATAAAAGGGTTAAACCTTTTGCTCAATGTTTACCTCCTGATTTATTTGAAGATATATTACAATATCATCTTGTACCTGGTCATCAACCTTCATCTGATTTGATTCAACCTAAAAGGGCTACTATTGATTCCGTTATTATTGAAAGAAAACATGCCGCTTTATTAGCAAGTTGGATTGATGGTAAAGATGAATTGGTTCAAAATAAGAAAGATTGTTTAGATAATCCTTATGAATTTAAATTATTACTTAGAGGTACTAGGGATGGTTTCACTGGTACTGATTTTCATCAAAAATGTGATTCAAAATCTTCTACAATTACTATAATGAAAGTTTCTAATACTGGTGAATTAATTGGTGGATTTACTCCTATTAATTGGTCTTCAAGAAATGATTGGGGTTTTACTCATGAATCTTTTATTTTTCATCTTGGTGAGAAAAATGTTGTTAGTAGAGTTACTGATCCTGCTAAAGCAATTAATTATTATGAAAATTATGGTCCTTCTTTTGGTAGAAATGATTTAAAAATGTCTGGTAATTTTAAAGCTGAATTAAAATGTTGTTGTAAACAAGGTGATTATGAATTCCCAATTAGAAATGATACAAATAGTTTTAGTATTGATGAATATGAAGTATTTCAAGTTATTCCTAGGAGACCAAATTTAATGAATTTGATCGTATGAATAAAAAAAAAAAAAAAAAGTATTATTTTTTAGTAGTAGTTATTTTATTTTTAGTAATTTGTAGACAAAAAATTATTTTTAGAATAATAATAATAAAATATAGAACATCTTATAATTTTTTTTTTTTTTTCTCTCTCATTTTATTCATTTTTAATATAATATTAATTAGCAATTTCATTATTATTTTTTTGAGATTCGATTAATTTAATTTAGTTTTTCAAAAAGCAATAATAAAAAAGTCATTTTTTTTTGATTCAAACGAAAAAAAAATGTTGCGCGATGAAAGTAAAACGTCATGTGATAAATTAATTATATAAAATTGGTTATCTATAAGTTGTATTATTTCATTAGTTGTATTGCTATAATCGATCGTAACATTTCATCATTATTTAACCTATTTTGGGTATTAAATGATAGAATTTTTACACAATTAATGATATATATATATATAAGATAGGCTCGAGACGGATCTGGTTTTTCACTGCGGATTGATCCGATTTTTTATGCTATAATGGCGTATTATGCTGCATATTAGAAAATTATGACATGATTTGTTTGAAATTATTTTTTTTCTCGATTTTTTTAAAAAAAATGACATAATTGATTGAAAAATCGGAAATCAAATTATGCATAATTAATGACAATTAAAAGAATTACGTGATTTTTAGTGTATATTAATTATTGTGTACACATGATCTTTAGTGATCTTTGGCAACGGCATTTGCCATTTTGGTATTTTTAATGAACCCGATATTTTTTTTTTTGTGTGAGATCAAGATTATGTAATGTTGAGGGAGTGTGACAAACTATTAGAGAATTATCGGGTATTTCAAAAATTGATAAAAATAGTCATTAAATATATTATGCTAATGTTCCTATCTGCATTATACATACAGTAGTATAATGATTTGTTCCTTATTATTTGTCTTAGTAAAATTGGTAAAAAATCAGAATAGATCAAAAAACTAATTTTTTTTTAGTTAAAATATTTGAAATAACAAGAATTACAAGTAATTTTATATCTTGGCTAAAAAAATTAAATCTTTTTGAATTTAGTAAAATTATGGGCTAAAATTACTTAAAATAGTATGAATAATAATATATTATTTATTTTAGGGATGGTCATCAAATAAAGATAATTAATAAAAAAAATTAAAAAGGTAAAATTACATGGATATTTTGAAATTTAGTAAAAATTAGGTAATTTTTTTTTTAATTATATATAAAAATTTAACTGGTTCATAAATTATTAATTGATAGCCCAATAATAAGATTGATAATGCTAAAATTAAAAATAAAGATGTACCATATTTCAAGTTTTTATTTTACAATTATTTTGATTTTGGAAAGGACTTGTATTTAAACAATTACAAGGAATTAAAATCTGATTATGATAGGAACTGATCTCAAGTATTAGAGAATTAGTTAAAAGTGAGGTTAGAAAAGTAATTCCTGAGTCAAAATGTTCTAAACAAAGCTTTGCAGAAGATCTGAAAAGATTTATAAGCTTTTTAAAATAGTATAGATAAAGAAAAAAATAGCATAGATAAAATCCATCCCTTTAGGTTTTATTTTAAATCTAATTAAGGATAAAAAAGATTATGTAATGTTTGTACTTGGAAAAGGATGGAAAGAGATCTGAAAACATTTATATGCTTTTTATAATATAGACAAAAAAAAAATAGTGTAAATCCATTCCTCTAAGTTTTATCTTTAATTTAACCAAGGATGAAAAAGATGTTTGCACTGTGAAAAAAAATAAGGAGAAATTTGAAAAAAATTTATATGCTTTTTATAATATAAACAAAGAAAATAGCGTGAAATTCATCCCTTCAGTTTTATTTTAAATCTAATTAAGGATGAAAAGATTACTATGTAATGATCAAATCTTAAAAGATTTGATATAATTATATAAATGTACTGCGCCATTTTTTCTACGCAATTTTGATGAGTCTGGACATAACGCTCAGACCTCTGCCATCAAAAAAAATAGAGCAATAGCGAGTATTTCTTATACATGTATTTTTAAATATACATGTATATTATTAATAAAGCATTTCCCATATTGGGTTTTATTTTAAAGTATGTTTTGCATCAATAATTACTAAATACTTTTTGCCAAACGTCACAGAAAATAATTTGTCAAAATGGTTAAATTATTCTAAAAGTACTATGTTATTTCTTTCAGACTTTATTACCAAAAAAATAGTATTGCTTACACGTGAATTTTGAAGCATATATTATTCTATATATATTTTAATTCTGTGTTAATTAATACTAGCTTTATTTTATACATTAAAATATTTATATATATTGTAATTAATATTGGACTATACATTATCAGTATAAGTCACATTGTAACTGTACATTATCAAAAAAAACTTGAATTTTTATTGATACATAAAATAAAATATATTATCTGGTCCTATTGCCCAATTATCTATAAAAAATAGTCATCAATCATTAGTTATACTTGTATAAGATATATAATATATAGTGTCAGAAATTTATAAAACTTGTGATCCCTAAGTATTAGTTATTTTTTGTATAATATATCATGAATTTGATTCAAATATTTGAGATGATCATGCAAAATTTATTTTTTATTTGTAAAATTTTTTGAATATAACGTAAAAAAATAATTAATTTATACTTTAAAATTTTGGTAAAGTTTATAGTCATGCATATTTCTACTGTTATTAGACAACATCTTCCTGTATTTAGGTGTTTAGAGACAGTTTTCTGGACAATTCTTAAACATATGTGCTTAAGGTATGTTTTAGCATGCTATTTTTTAAGATGTGTTTATTATACCTACTATTATTCTATTATTAGACAACATAATTCTACATTTAAATATTTGGAAGCAGTCTCCTGGATAATTCTTAAACATATATGTTTAAGGTATGCTTTAGTATGCTATTTTTTAGTATACAGTAGATTGTAAACATTACCATATTGCTTTTATTAAAATGGATAAACAGCTATTAAATGCATTAATTTCTTTTTTAGATGTTTGAATCTGGAAATATTTTAATGAAACAAAAGATCAATTTTTGGAATTTTAAAATTTGCGTAATCAAACTTAAACCTTAAATTATCTGTGATAATTTTAAGGATGATCTATATACAATATTATGAAGTTATGCAAAAAAATGTAACATTTACATATACTACTGCTAAAGTGAAGCAATTCATCAAAAATCTTAAATATTGCAAAGAAATGTGACTTAATGTTACATTCAAGTATACAAAGTTCAAAACTAATATTTATGATAGATATCAACTTATTAAAAATCTTTAAAACTAGTAAGAAAATTAGAAGTTTATTAATCAATTACAAGAAACAGGTAATAAATAAAAGTATGAGAAATTGTTAGATTATTAGACGTAAAAAGAAATCAAGAAGATTATTTGTACAAATATTAACATAATTCATCTGAATAATTGAAAATTACAAGTAATAAAGTTAATTACTACCATTAAGTTTTAAATTTTAAAAACAAAAACTTAACAAAGATATTTTACCTATATCTACTGAAAATTATTATTAAAGGTTAAAATAAGAATATATATAATAATAAATTTTTGTTATAAAAATGCTATCTTGCATTATTAAAGTTAGACTTGTATATAGAATGCTGTAATATTTTTTCTTTTTAGTAAATACTACTGAAAATAAGATTTCCTCATATGCCATTTTTTTTTTTACTATTAGTTTAGTATTCTTCTTTTAAAATCTTGCCATTATCATAAGCTATGTTACATCTGTCTAGCTGAGAAGCATATTATTTTATATTCAAACAAGAGTAGTCAAAACAAATAGAATTATATTTTACTATAAATACCATATGAGTTAATTTTCAGAATTAACAAAATTAGGATATTTTACAAAATTTTACAAGTTACTTCAACTCAAAATATAAAATTACATTTCACAAATTAAACTATATGTATTATAAGATCATATAATATGAATTTAATTTATCTATAGCGATAAAATTATTTTTTTCTTTTGCAAACTCTCTGTTAGTCTTCCTATCAGTTTTCCCATCAGTTTTTTAAGTTAGGTAAGCTGAATAATTTTGAAAGCATATATTAAGATTGCTTGTTGAAACCTAGAGGTTTAGGCAAGATGGCAGTTTGCTGAAAAGTGAAATTCTGCTAAAACTATATTAAAGTTATATTAAAAAACTGGCAAAACTCTGGAGAAAGGTGAAATTGCCAAAACTTATTATAAATGCTGAAACTGCCAAAATTCTGTTGAAACTATAATAAATCTAAAATTTTGACGAAACTAATCGTAGGATTTTAAAGAAGTTTAGACAAGTAACCTTAATATATATAGTAATTTTTTTATTTTATATACAAGCAGCATATCTACTGATTTGTGAAATTTACTAATTATCAGTTATGTAGTGCAGTACCAATTAAAATCAATCAAAAACTCATTTCTACGTAAGAAAAAATTATAAAAAAAACCTTTAAGACCTTTCCCAAAATATTTACCTCTTTAACCCAAAAGCAGTAGAAGGAGTTTCTAAAAAAAAAAAAAAAAAAAAAATATTATAAAGTTAATTTTTTTTGTTAAATCAATAAATATTCTTAATTTTTGTAAAGTTTTTCTTTTTTTTTTTTACTAAACTAACTGAAAAATAATTAATAATAAATATCAAATAGATTTTAATTAAATAACTAATTAATATATAATTTAAATTCACTAAAATATCATTATTTATATTTAGAGTTATTTATTTATTAAAAGATTTTTTTTGAATAATTTTACTTTCTAAATAAATTTTTTTATAAACTATAAAAAAAATAAAAAAAATAGCTTTTAATGCTTTTAATGTAAAATAATTACTAATAAACTTGCAATAATTCTTAATTTACAAGATAAAAAAAAAAAACTCTTCCCGCCGATCGTTCGGGCACAAATTCGCACTAGTAGTTTGAAGAAAATTTTTACATTTTTAACGCTTAAAAGTCATAGAAAATATTGTTTTTTCGATATAGAATTTCGGGAAGAGTAATATGGAAGGGGTAGAATTTACCTAACCTTCAGGAAGTAGCACTTCAGCTGCTTCGTCGAGCTCTTCGATAGCTCAACATAATATACAAACGAATAGTAATAATAATGCAAGGCTTGATGCCTCTATGCATGCTCAAACTAACGAAAGTTATCCTGGTCAGAATACAACTTCTAAAGAACCGAAAAAAGATGACGGTTGGACTATTATCAAAAAGACTCAACGTTTTAGTATCTTCATTCCCCAAGACAGTCTCCCAGGCGAAAATATTACTGCCAAGAAAAATTTCGTATATAGGAAGATTTCGGATGTGCTCGGGCTTATCTCACTCGCACCAACTACTATTAAAGGTATCAAGGTGATTCGAGCAACATATGAAACGGAAGCACAAGCGGCTGAAGTTTGCGCCAAAAAAATTGCAGATAACAATGATGTAAGATTTACAAAAATAGAAGTGATCAACAATCAGCAACAAGACAATCCTAACGATTACGAAATTAAGATTTGGGATGTTCCGCTAGATGTGGATAAGCAGATGCTAGAAGTATATTTGAAAACTTTTGGATCAATCAAAGCACTCAAGTTCAATGTTAAAAATTTATACTACGAAGTAGTTGTCCGATTTCATGGTAAACAAG